>PVJX010002141.1:70000-137669 GCA_004027295.1 Dolichotis patagonum | reverse complement strand
TATTACATCACATCCTGGCTCCACTCCCTGGGAGGGTGTAGCACTGACACCACCAATCCAAGCACTAGACAATGAACCAATCACAAATGCACAATGCAAATACATGAGGCCTGGGGGCCACCGACATAAACCATGACAGAGGCTTAAATACATCTCTCTTAAGATCAGACAAAGTTACCACTCCCAATCCCTGCTTGCTAGAGGCCTGTGGGAATTTAACATTTCATCCCAGAAAAAAACAATGAAAGGATGACAGATTGACAGAAAGAAAAAAAAGCATACAAGAGGAAGGTGGTGTAGAAATGAGAAAACAGACTTAGAGCTTGTAATTGAAGAATGGAAAGTGGCAACATTTATCCTGAGGTGGACTAAGCTAGAAAACCAGGTTCTTGACTAAGGCCACCACATACAAGGTAACCTGTTTTCCCACTCTTTGTTTGCATTCAGTCAAGCAGTCCGTGTTTACCTTCCAGTACTCTACCTAAGAGTGAGACATATCCCCACTCTCTGTTAATTTATGGACATTCTAAACTAAGCTGGTTCTAGCATAGCTGAGTTTAAATTCTACTATTCAGCTATGCTGTTGTCATGGCAACCATCACATTATAAATCTGGGCACTGGGAAAATGTTGATCACATCTGGAAGGAAGAGCGTACTTGACAGGAAAAGTTCAGCCTTTTGTATTGGGCTGACTGATGGAGGAAGGACACAGGAGTCGGTAACAGAGAGGAGACAGAGAGTAAGCATCTTAAAAATCCTCCCCCAGGAGACAGGAAGGGTTAGGTTGCATCTCTGCAGAAAATCCATCCTTAAGAATTGCTAACCTCTCCCCTCACCATCCCCTGAAATCCAAGCGCCTTGGTTCTCCCTCAGTTGTCCTCCAAAAACAACCTCTTACTTCTTCGCTCTTGTGGCCCTTTCTGTGAAATGCTGGGAAAGCCTACGATTCAGCCAAATCCATCTGCTCAGTGACCTCTAAACCTCGTTTGCCTGTTGTGACACTCAGATTTGGGCCTTTACTTGACGCAAGTTGCTTTTTCAGGTTCTCTCTGCCACTCACCTTCTAAACACAGAGAAATACTCAGTCTTCCTCACTGACTAGTTCTCCATATGACAGGGGTCCGGGCTGTACCATGCCATGCCACTGTGTGTATGTGAAGACCTCTCACAAGTCTTTCACTTTCCCAGGCAGGACTAAGAGCTGGAAAACAGTGTGGGCTTTTGAGACCTGGCTAGGGTGGCCATCCCTGTGTGAGGCAGTCCCTTGCCCTCTGGCTGCATCTTCAGCAATATGCCCAAGGACAAGAACTAACCACCTGGGGCTAGAACAGTTGCCTCAGGGTTTCTCTCTACAGGCACAGATCGTCACCAGGCATCTCTAACCATCTGGCTGGTTTGCTCTTCCTTATACATTGTACGGCTGGTTTCTTATTTTTCAGGATGAAAATGTTATCTCCTTGCAGAAGCCTCCTCCTGTTTTCCAACCCAAAAACCCTCCAATCAGTCTAATACCATGACTCTGTTGTGATACTGTTGTTGCTGTTGTCATTATTGTTGTGTCGTGAAAACACGAATGCTTTCCTGTGTATTGTCGCATTATTTCCTTATTATTTCTGTTTCTCCTCAACAGTGCAAAGCGAGTAAGAGAAAGGAGCTCGACCGTCCTGCTTACAACTTGTGTCTTGAAATAACACCAGGACTATATGGCATTATCAGTACATGCCTGATAATAAATCAGTGAATGCACATTCTAAGAAAATAGCTGTGTCTTTGCTTCAATTATTATTCCACCTTTTCATTGGCAAGTAAGGAAACAAGTTTGTGGAATTCAATTTGTAAAGTTTGACTCCTTTGTCACTATTATGATAGTGACCAATGCACCAGCACTCACTGGCTCTGGACTCAGCCTTTTTCTCCCTCTGCCCATCTAAGCCACCCCCTCCACAGACAGGACCTAATTAATGAATTCATCAGAGTCAAAAATGCAACCAACTTCAAAACTTTTTAAAAGAATTGCAGGTGTTCCTAGAGTGTCTTTATAAGGTGTCATTATACATCCATTCCCCCGGGATTCTGTGAAGTAGGAATCACATGACAAAAAATGGAAGAAGGGTTCCACGAGTTGTAATTTTCAGGTTATGTGAGTAGTAAGTGACATATCTGCTTTCAAAACTGGGTCCTTGAATTTCACATCAACCGTGTGTGCCTCCAGATCTTCTGACACCACTTTCCACGAGGCAGAGTCGCATCCTGGGAGCACCCTCCACCTGGAGCTGGGAGGTCTCTCCTAGGCTTACTATTCACTGGTCCTGACTCTCTTTATAAAGTGTGTTTGACAAACACACACTGTCCATGCCAGCTTCCTGAGGGACACTGCTGAGCACACAGATGACAACATGCATACTCACTGCAGGCTCTGCTCACACCTTTGCTTTATTTACTCTAGAATTTACTAAAGAAAGGGAAGAATCACAAGAAAAGTCTCAACAGAGTCACAAGTTTGGGAGGACTAGTAGAGGGAAGTAGTGATGTGGAGACATTGATCCAGGAAAAAGAAGAGGTAAATAGCAACTGGGGTCCAAGGCTATACTTTAGAACAAAATGTCCCCTAAAGGCTTATGCATTATAAAGCTTTGTCTGCAGCCCATAGCACCACTGGGAGGTAGTGGAACCTTTAAAAGGTGGGGCATAATGCAAGGAAGTTAGGTCACTGAAGGTTGCCCTTAAAGATGATATTGGAACCTCACCCCATCTTCTTCCCATTTCCTTGCTTGCCAGTCACCATGAAGTATTTGTTCTTCTTCACTGCACAATCCTGCCATGAAATGCTATGCTGGGACAGACCAGGCCCAAAGTGCCCTGCAGTGAAACCCCTGCAACTGTGAACCAAAATAAATCATCTCTCCTTTTCAGTTGATTACCCCAGGTATTTCGTTACAGTGATGGAAATCTGACGAATACATTAAGCAGCACTGCCATTGGAAGCAATATGAGGTTTTGGCAAGTCCTAGAAATACGTTTTGCAATGAGAATAGCTGTAAAAGGTGGCGGCTCCAGCCAGCACATTTCAGGAGCTTTAACACAACAAACCCAAAGGAAACAAACCAGCCCCACAGGGAACTGAGCTCATCGCTCTCCATCCCCGTGACTGACAGTTAACGCTCAATATGGCAAACTGCTGGAGGATATTCAGCAACTCCCGCCCGTCTCTAGCTGAGGATTCAGATCTGACAGGTCAAATGAAACAAAATCATCCTTTACACCTCCCTGATCAAGTTTTCCAGAGAAACTGGTGAGAGAACAAAAACAAATCCCCAGAATAATCTTCCACAGACTCCTTCTCAAGACTGTAACTAAACTAAAACAAAGGCCAATCTAAAAAAAAAGCTGAAAGTTTTTCTCATTTTAGTTGAATTGAAAGAGTCATGTTATGATCTAGAGAAGAGGCTCTTATATTTTTGTCTTTTGACTTAAAACAAAACTAAAATAAAATTTTTTTAATATCCTGTCATGAAGAGACTTGGACAAATCTAAATTTTATGCTGTGATTTTTGAGAGATTTCACCTGAAAGAAAGGCCAAGCCTCTCAGAGGTCTATCCATACTACATGAAAATACTTTCCATTACAAACAGACAGAACCTTTTTTT
This sequence comes from Dolichotis patagonum, assembly GCA_004027295.1. Lineage (NCBI taxonomy): Eukaryota > Metazoa > Chordata > Mammalia > Rodentia > Caviidae > Dolichotis > Dolichotis patagonum. The sequence continues at coordinate 134,020 of PVJX010002141.1, read as the reverse complement.
CCTTCTTATTTATACAAGGACTTCTTTGATTTTTCTGCATGTGACATTTTGGAATGAAAAACTGGTGACTGCATCAATTCAAAACAAAACATGATGTCTTATTTTTTTTCTCTCCAGAAATCCTAGTCAAAGTCCCTGAAAACAGACCTCCATGCGAGCTTTAGTCTGCCAAGCAGGATCTAGCATTCCAATTTCTGTCACTTGAGCTGATACTAGCTTAGGTCACTGATTAGAGCCAGTATTAAATGGAGCCTGAGGTGAAGCGAAGCATCTGAGACAGGCTGAGGGGACACTTGGATCTGTCACCACAAGTCTGCAAGGAAAAGATGACTCCATTTGCCTGGTTCCCCTGCTCTTCTCCCTTCCCCCACCTTGAATCAAACCACAGAATCAGACTTTAGAAAGGAGGAAGAACAAAATGAGGCTGGGTTTCTGCCTCTCACTGGCCCAGGGAAAAGCCTGGGCTTCACTTCTCCTTACCTGAAGGAGTAAGTCCCAGGTGCCTGGGGACAACACCATCTGCAGGCAAATTACCGATGGAATAGTTGAGCTGTGGACCCTCAAGTTATGATTGGCTTGATATACAAACAAACTTGGGTTATGACTGCAAGTTTAGTTTTAACTTAACAACCAAAGTCTTGAGTTAGGACCTGAATGCTGGCCACTTGTGGTTCCAGATGGTCTCAGATACAGACTTAACCCTTAAAGAATTCTGGAAGGAACATTACAACACCTTTTCCTGTATGAGGTAACCGAGAAATCTTGGGCCAACCTGTCTCTAGGGACTCTGAGATCTGCTGTATGCAGGAGAGAGACTTGGAAGGCTGTGTAGAGGAACCTGGGCCTTCAACTGACAACCTGAGTTACAACCAGCCCTTGGGAACAAAGAGAGTTCATAAGTCAAGGGTCCGCTGTTATCTTTTCCTCCCTCAGAAAGCTGCCTGCCAGCAAATGTTGTACCCACATAGGAGAGAGATGCACACACTTTCAGCTGTTACCCATTGGAACTACATGGGCCTTCATGAGGTCAAAGATGAGAAAGTAGAGGGTTTGCCCAAGATTTCCTGTAGGAAAAGAGAAGACACAGTACCAGAATCTGTGCTTTGCATTTTTGAATCAGTGCTGTCTTTAACCTTTTTGAGTTTCCTGAATGAGTAACTACCATAAGGCAAAGGAAAATAAGTACTGGGCTCAATCTCTGTAGTCCAAGAATTTCCAGTTCTGTTAAGGAAAAGAAGTTGTCACACAGCTGTGAGTTACCAGCTATCATATCTTGGTATAATCTCTGAGAAATTAGCAAAGGGTAGCGAGTTTGCCCATTCATTCTAACAATGGTCAGCTCTCCAGAGCTCTCCAGAATGCCCAGGCCAAAAGGGTAAGCAGAACTCTCTGGTAAGAACCATACACTGAAGCAGCAATGCAAATTCTTCTCCCATCATTATCTCCTTAAAAACTGACATTTTTCACAACAGCAGTTTGATAGTTTCTCAAATAATTAAAAGTAACATTACCACAACATCTAGCAACCCCACTCCAAATAATTTAAAGCATGGTCTCTAAAGCATATTTCATTGCCCAAGTTCATAGCAGTGTTATTCACAATAGTCAAAGGACAGAAGCCACCAAAGTTCCCTCCAATGATGAGTGGACAAAGCAAAGCACACAGTATAATACCGTTCAGCCTTAAAAAGATGAAAGGTTCTGACATAAGCCACTGTGTGAATGAACCCTGAGGCTGTCAACCTAAGTGAAATGGGTCACAAAAGGACAAATGCTATATAATCCCACTTAAAGTGCTTCAAATAGTCAAACTCATAGAAGTGGAAAGAAAGATTGTTACGAGGGTCCAGGTGAAGACACAATGGGAATTAGTGGTTTAGTAGGTGTGGAGTTTCCATTTTCCAAATTTAATTTTTTTTTATTTTAAAGAGAATAAAACCAAGCAAAATAAAACAGAATAAAGCCAATCAAAACAAAACAATGCAAGTAATACAGGACTTCAAAACATGATAATAGTAAATCAACAATGGTTACTATAGTATCTCTTCTTGTTTTCAAAATAGGTGCCCATATCTTCAGACATAGTAAAAATCAAACAAAACAGAACAGAACCAATAAAAACAAAACAATGAACATAATAAAGCACTTCAAAACAAGATAATAGTAAATCCAAAATGGCTACCATCATATATCTTTCTATCTTTGAAATAGCTGCCTATGCCGTTGGATATAACAAAATCAAACAAGACAATACAGAATAAAACTGAACCCAACAAAACAATGAAAATGATACAGGACTTCAAAACAAGTGATAGGGAATTAACAGTGGCTACCACCTTCAGAAGGAGCTCCCCATAGATGCTACATCGCATAGTGTTATTCTCTGAATAGATGATCAAACTACTGGCTTTAGACATGCCAAGTCAGTGAAACACTAAACACTACAAGCCTTAAATTGTATTTTACCTCATTAGCTATCATCATCACAACCTGTGTTTCTCCAGATCAGCCAATCGCTTATGGCAGTGGGGAGGGTAGCTCTTCTTATCTCCCTGCCGCGCACCAGAAGGGGCTGGTGTCTGGTTCTTCCCCCAGAGGCCTGCACATGGTGCCGACTTGCAGGGAGGCTTGCTTCTTGTTCACTTCTTGTTCTCTTCCCCCACAGTCTCCTAACACACGGGAAAGGGCTGGCATGTGGCTCTGCCCACATGTAGCACTGACTAGCAGGGAGGGCTTACTTCTTCAGAGTTTCCAGTTTGCAAGATGATGAATTGTAGAGACTGATGGTGGTAATGGTTGCACAACAATGTAAATGAGTTTAATGCCACCAAACTACACACTCAAAATGTTTCAGCTGGTAAATTCTGTGTTACATGTACTTTACAACAATGTAAAAATAGCAATAAAATTATCATTTCTGCAAATGAATAAACTAGGTGTTAAATTGGATTTTTATTGGTGAAACTAATGAGTTTTAAGTAGCAGGACAAACATTAGAAATTGTCTTTCATGGGTGAAATTAAAGCTTTTCTGTGCCTGTGAATTCACTGAAATTGCTTAAAAGCATCTCCCAGCCTTGCAGGAAATGGGCATAGAAGATTACTCATCCAGTACACTAGACACCCAAGGATAACACTCAAGGTCTGTTCCCATGAGAGCAGTGTGTCCTCAGGCTGCTTGTTGCTGAGAAAAGCACAGAATCTAGCCAAAAGTTGGCATATAACTACAATCCCAGCTACTCTGGAGAAGGAGGAAGCTACTTGGTAGCAAGTTTGAAGCTGGTCATGGCAGCTTAACAAGACCTTGGCTCAAAATAAAACAAAAAGAGCTGGGGTGTAGCTCAATGGCAGAACACTTGTCCATCATACACAAGGCCTTGAGTTCAACCTTCAGTGGTGGGGTGGCGTGGCAGACAGGAAAGAGAAAAGGGAAGGGAGGGAGGGAAAGGAAAAAAAGAAAAGACAACACCAAAATCCTGTCTCAAGTGTTACAGAACAAACTGTGCATGGTAGAACACACCTGTATCTCAGCACTTGGAAGGCTGAGGCAGGAGGATGAGGCTACACAGTGAGTTCAAGGACAGCCTGAGACCTCATCTGAAATAAAACCCCCCGCCAAAAAAAAGAGTTGCAGAACTACTTGTGCAAGTCTGCTGAGGCTGCTGCAATGACGTTAGCCTCACAACACCCACATAGAGCTGTCTGACCACTGTAGCCTGGGAGCCAGGGTGTGAGGAAACACCTAGCACATTCAAACATCCCTAGTGGCTCTTTACCAAATTCAGCTGAAAGCTGCAGAGAGAAACAAACTCACTGTGATAATGATGAAGTTTCCATTCCAAACTCCCTCCCAACTTCTAGGACTCTGTATCTGATTTTCCAGACACAGTTGTGCAGGCCCCCTACAGTCCTTGGCTAGAGCCGAACTGAGTCTGAGTTTACCAGTTCCCATCACTGTCTGGAAGGAGAAATCCAGCCTTTCTCTGTGTAATTTCCTCCCCTTTCCTAGATTCCTTCTTTGCATTCCACTTTGCCGCCCCCAGTGCAGGACAGGATTAGGAAATCAGGCAGTCCATCTCCCCAGGAAGAGCCTGCACATTCCCCTGGCTGGGGCAAGTGTCCCCTCCAGAGGAGGCTGGGTGAAGGAGGAGGAAGGAAAGGGCCTGGCTGCAGTGGAGGAACCCTTGAGTCCCTGGGGAGGGAGAAGGAAAAGATTCAGAGTAGGATGTTACCTAAGCAGGTCCCACCCACCTGGCAGGATAATGGACCATCTGAGTCTAGGGAGAAGCAGCCTTAGGACAAGTGGGGACTTCACAAGTGGGGCTTGTGAAGCACTGGGGAGGGGGTTGAGGAGGACCCTGACTGGACTTGAGGAGGCCACTTCTGCTCCTGGGTTGAGACATAAAGAATAGAGCAGCGACCTGGGCCTAGTCAAGCATACAGAGAGCAGCAGAAGTGTGGGCTTTGGAATTCAAATCCCTGCCTCCTTTCTTAAAATCTGCATTCTTTCTAGGGCAAGCAACATTTCAGAACCTTGGTTCCCTTTCTGCAAGCAAGAGAAACGGAAGTTACCTTCTCAGCCGATTGTACGTCTGGCAGGAAAGAGTATTCGGGTAAGTGACTGCTTGCGTTGGCTGCTGGAGGAGTCTGGGCCCGCTCTTCCGCTGGCGCAGTTTGCCCTGCTGGAAACCGCACAGGCTGCCTGGCCTAGGTTGGGATGGCAGAACAGACTGTTTTGCTCTTCCCAGCTGTTGCTCAATCCTCCCATTCGGCATCACTTCAGGGTATCACAAACCCAGAAGTTTTATGGGGCCAGAAAACCAGCATTAAATATTTTTAGGTGAAAACTAAACCCTTGTGCTCTGTTAGTAAGTTGCTAGACTTGGCTTGGGAACCATGTGTGCCTCTGTCTCTAGCCAGGGTCCCCTACCAGCACTGTAGCAGGCCCAGCCTGACCCCCGTAACCCCCCAGTGCTTCTGGAGGGGTGTAGACTTTATTCTAGAAACTCTTCCTTCACTCCCCTTTCCCATCCCTGTGTGAGTTTGGCAGCTGCAATTCTACAAACAGTGGCTGGGCCAGTTTAAGACCACCCGAGATCAGGAAGCTAAAAGCCAGAGAGAGAGGACAGGCTGCTCCTCACCTCCCTGACAGCTCTGAGAAGGGAGTCAGACTCTGGGCAAAAGAATCCCACTCCTAGGCCAGACAGCTTCCTGCTACCTCTGTGATCTCCCCAGGGAAAAGGATAGCAGGAATTGTGGTTTTGCGGGCCTGAATTCCAGCCCCAGCTGCCCTCTTAAAGCTGTGCCATTTTGTTGGCCTCCTGAATGTCTCTGAGCCCCACATACTCACAGAATGAGGAAAGCAAAGCCAAGGATAATGGACCATCTTATTCTAGTGAGAAGTAGCCGTGATCCCAGATAGACATCCCAACATCCACGGTTAGTGGCCCATGCGCTTCCTAAAGCAGAGCCTGGCTTTCCAGGTCCATTCAGTGCCACACTCACAGCTAGCAAACCATGAGAGCCCAGAAGCATGAGCAAAGCCTTGACCACCAGGAAACCATGCACCAGGCATGGGGCGCGGGACGGGAGAGCTGGCAGGAACATGGAGGAGTTAAGCAGGTGCCCTGGCCAGGCTTGGTGATAGTCACTGTGCAGCCTTCCGTCATCAGATCCTGGGGAACCGCACAATCAGAAGTAACAAATACTTCCATTTTAGCTCAACAAGCAATGGCTGCACAGCTGGTGAAACCCAAGCAAAAATAACGATTATCTTTCTCCTTTGTGGAAGGGCGCTGTGTGCTACTGCCCATCGCACGGTGCCGTGGCTATCACTGGCCTCTGATGGACCCATCCCTGCAGCCGCGCAGCTGAGTCCCTTTTCTTCCTCTACCGTCCATACCTCCATCCTGAACTTGAAAGGCCCAGCTGCCTCTCTGGGACCAGAGGTGGCTACAAAAATGAGAATCCACCTGGCTGGATTCCCACAGCCTTGCAATTTCAAGGCTGTCTTCTTTTCTCTCTGGCTACTTCTCTGAAATAATTTTGAGAACTGACTCCCTTTCCTTTTGCCTTTCCCAGGGTCAGACCTTTCCCAACATCTGCACTGAGGAGGAAGGGGATGTGCCTGCCTGCCTGTTCCTCTCTCTCAGCTATGGGATTTCTTTCTGTTTGGGCCACAGAGGGCTTTGCGGGAGAGGAGAGATGGAATCTTGCTCTTTTTTTTTTTTTTTTTACCCACTGAATATTCATCAGGTGATGGATTCTACCTCAACAATCAGCCAAGGGAATAAAAATAGTTTGCAGCCAGCTTTCCGCCACAGACAGAGCTCCAAACCATTGTAAGGTAGACTTTTTCCTACTGGGTGAGGTTGAGACAAGCAGCTGTGATTTCCCCAGACATAGCCCGTGTTCAGAGCAGATGGCTGTCACAGCAGCCCCCGGTAAGTGGCAAGAATGATCTCACTTCCTTTCCCTAAAGGTAACCATCCTCATTACTCTCATTACTGAGCTGAATGAACCTTGGGTGCATAATAGAATTTTCTTTAAAATATTCATCATCTGACAGCTGATATTTCAGCCATATTCCACTTGAAGACTACATTGGGAGAGGAGGCTGAGCGGCAGTGCTCAATTAACTTAGTATTTTGCTCACCTTCTGAAATGACTTTTCAAGTCCGAGTCATTAAAAATTCATGGAACCGTGTAACATGTTACTCGCCATGAGCTCCCTGTGCAGGACAGAGGTGACCCTGCTGCACGTTTGGCCCTGCCTACATGCACACCAGCAGCTGGAGACACCCGGTCCTGCTGAGGGCAGATGGAAACTCCCACCTTTCCACCTCTGGTTCTCTGTGCACAGCTCTGTGCAGAGAGCACCCGCACCTCTTCCTGAGCCCCGGGAGTGGGCAGAACAGCTCCTCTGCCATTCTCAGCCGGAAAAGGAAGTTCAGGTTCCTAAGCACGCATTTGAAATACGCAAGTGAGAAAAGCTGGGGACAGGCAGGAGTTCTCATCCAATTCTTGCCATTTACTTCTCTGAGCCTCTCTTTTCTCATCTGCAAAATAACTGTGGGCACTGGGAATGGCAGAGAGCAGGGACAGAAAGCAGCGTGGGGAGGATCCGTGGCACCTGAGGCCTGATGCACCGGGCAGCACTTCCAACCACAGTTCTGAGCTCACAGCGTCAGGACCCAAGTTCTAATCACTTCTGTGCCTGTGCTCAACACACGTCCAGAACAGTAAAGAGGTGCAGTAAAATTTGTTGAGGAAATTACATACAGTTTAAATGATTCTGATTACTCATTATTAGTACCATTATTTAGGGACACATTAAACCCTTGATTATGATAACCTCAGAATATGTAAGAATTATTATGAAGCCAGTGGAAACCAGTCGGTGCCAAAGGAATCATTTTAAGGAAAATGTTAACAGGAAACTGACAAAAGTAAAGTTGTTCAATTTCCTGCTGCTTCCAGGTCCCAGGCAAGTAAGAATTGCACTTTAGAGGAGAGCAGCTGGCAACAAAGCCTGACCCTGTGGGCCTGGGCTAAAAACAAGCTTGATCATTGCATCCCAGTTGGTAATGGACATTTGCCCAAACCCCCTAAACCGTTCCATAATTTGAAAATCTTTGGTTTGCTTGTCATTTCTCAGTTTGCTGAGGTTCAGCTTTGTCTCTGCATACAAACACTCAGAATCTTATTCAACCTGATCCAAACCACTCTGGTCTAGAAATAGGGCTTGAAATCTAGCCAGCTGGGGGTTTTATGCAATATTTCCAGTACTTCTACTTTCAAAACAAGGTGGTGGAAAGAAAATACCAGACCAGCCCTACTGTGGTGTTCCAGAATTTTCCCAGTTTGGTCTGGACATTTTGATTCTCTTTGGAGAACTGTGAGATACAATCAAGAAAAGTAAAAATAGTATTGTTTCCCTTTGTTTAACATCTGATGATTTGTGCATAGCTAATATGATAAACTATTATTCAAGAGGCCATAACATATGGTGGTCCTTCATAGCCTCCAAAGAATCTCAGAGCCAGATTATCTGGGTTTAAACTTTTACTCACCTAGAGGTTGGTGATATCCAGCCACTACTTAAACTTTCCATGCCTCTGTTTCCTCATCTGTAGTATAGATATACTATTATACCTACTTCATGCAGATATTGGATTTATTGAATTAATGTAAGTACTATCCCTTGGCACATATCAAGCACAGATAAGATTTTGCTGTTATTATTGATGATATTAGTCCTCAGTGTCACCTTCTCACTGTGTGCCATGGAGATAATGACCTTCATCATTCATGTGTGAATATTTTGTATGCCCAGTGAGACTGCCTCTCCTGAGAGGAAGGGTAGTATATTAGTCACCATCCTATCACTGAGACACAATACTGACACCCACAATTTAAAGGAAAACAGGTTTAATTTGACTTGTGGTTTTAGAGAATTCCACCCATCCGTGGTTGGCTGAGTCCAAGGCAGGAGCATCATAGTGGAAGGATGTGGCAAAACAAAGCTGTTCAGTTCACAGGGGCAGGAAAGCAGAGCAGGGGAACAGCACCAAAGAGGAAAGAGCAAGGAACGAAACCCAGATCCCAATTCACTCCTCCATGACCTACCTAGGTGTACCCAGAAGTGTGCTTTTCTAATCCCCTGGGAAGCTCCCAAGCCAATCAAGCTGGCACCATCACGCTGACCCAACTCAGGTACTTTGTTGTCCTTTTGCTGTGTTAGATGCATAGTAGGTGATTAATGGATACTAGTGGAGGTGTCAGCCGATTATAAATTCTTATGCTTCCATTTATCAACTCAGCTCTCCAATGATTTCTGTTACCTGAGGATCAAATCCAAGCCCAGGCATTGTCAAATGACAGAGATTCCCTTCACCCACCATCACCCTGACTCAGCTGTTTCTTTCCCAGATTCCAGCCATGGATGGTAGTTTCAAACTCACTGTCTCAGCTCCCTTTTCTTCTCCAGCTGAGAGGGACTCAGTCTTTTGTGTTCTCCCCACCCTAGTCATATGCCTCCTTCAAAGCCCACGTCCCCCTGCTCTAAGCAGCTCCCTGACTCCCCAAGTCAAGCTATTGCCTTCCTCTTCCCTAGACTGTTAAAAGTGATAACTACAGCTCATTTGGAAGGTCTCACATTCAGTCTTAGTTATTGGTCAAAATATGATGTATGGCCTATCATACTTATTCTTTAACTGGTTATCTTCTTCATAGATATAAGGTTATAAACTAAGGTAGGTTGAAAACAGCCAATCTGGCTCACCTTCTTGACCCCAAGAATAGCACTGGCACAAACTAGATACATTAGCTGTCTACTGTCGCATGATCACCCCCATATTTGACTGTGGAAAACAAAAATAATCACTAATTACTGCTCACAGTTTCATGGATCAGGAATCCGAGAGTGGCTTGTCTGGTGGTTCTGGCTCAAGGCCTCCCTTGAGGTTGCTGCAGATGCCAGCCTGGGCCATAGGGATCAGAAGACGCCATGAGGACTAGAGGACCCACTTCCGAGGGAGCTCACCCACTGCGTTGGCAAGTCGGTGCTGGCTGCTGGCAGGACCTCCCCAGAGGGCTTCCAGAGCCTTCTCCCAGCAGAAGACTGGCTCTGCCCTTCCAAAATAGGATCAAAGACCAAGGCAGGAGCCACAATTCCTTTTCAAAGCCAGCTTTGGAACCAACCAGTGTCAAGGCGTCTGGCTTCTGAAGTCAGCAGATAAGTGCTTTGGGTTAAGTGCCTTGCTTGCTGGTCTACACGCCCCTTGAAAGAAGTACCTTGAGTCCCTTTCAGCATTTAGCACAGTGCATGATGTCTAATAAACACTCAGATCTTTAATGTATTTGCAAGCATTAGAATTAATTGCCCTTGAATACTGTTAATATTTTCATAATTGACCAACTCATGGCTTAATTTTTAGGTTTTCATCAAACAAAAATTTTATTCACAAGAATAATGTTTGAAATAGAATTCCCATTTTGAAACTGTTTAAACAAGAGCGGGATTTTGATGGACACCATCAGGAACCAGCTGAAGATAATCTCCTTTAGCTACTGAGCAGAACGCTTTGTAATTTTCTTATTTAAGTGTTATGTCTACATGTTTGAGGTTTTCATTTGCTTTTGTTGGCATACTCTCTCCGTTTCTAGACCACCAGTACTCCTAAAGACCAAAATTAATTGCTGGTTTTATAGTTTTGTATGTCTAAATGATAGGGATGCCAGATTGCTTCAAAATGAAAACACATTCAAATTTAATGAAGTTCAAAGGAAGAAATGTTTATTTATGGATTAAAGTATAAAACGATCTGTTGCTTGTAGTTCCTGAAACTGTGACAGCCTTTCCTAGTGGGCGGAGGGAGGGTTAGTGAGAAGAGCAAGGGAGAGAGTCCTCTGTCAACAATCCAGACAGACAAACAAAAGACTCCTGGGTCTGCTGACACTGACTGAGAACACAGATGATGTACAGGCAAAGTTGGACGCAGGCAGGAGCCTCTGCTAAGAGGGTGGAGGTTTTGTTCTGTCGGCCCCCCACACATCTCACAAGCGTGTGCCGACAGGCTTCGGGAGCAGAGAATACTCCGTCCCTTTGGGGCACTGCTTTGCTGGTTGTTGAACTTCAGTGATAGTAAACATTCCCAGAGCTGTTAGAATGGAGGGCATGGAGAATCTAAAGTATATAGCTACCAAAAAGAGTAATTTTCATGCCTTTGATGACCATCCAGTCCCTGTATGCAAGCAGTGCCTGAGATCAAGTCCTTGGGTACCATGTTTGCAGGAACCGAAGACCCTGGTGTGTGTACAGTGGAGCAGAAGCCCTACTTTGTCTCCAAAGAGCTCCATTATCGCCACACCCTTAATCACATCTTTTTGTTTTACCTTAAATTTAAAAATCTGACATTCATTAATATATTTCTATTGACATGTAATGATTGTGTGTATTTATGGGGTACAGTGTGACATTCCAAGTCATATATACAACGTACAGTGATCAGATGAGGATGAATGCCATATCTGTCACCTCAGACTTTTATCATTTCTTTGTTTTTGGAACATTCAAAATGTTTCAGAGCATCTTAACAAGAAATATTTTTCCCTTCACAAGAGAGATAGACTAATAGCTATATTATACATTTAGATATGCTAATACCTATATTATACATTATACATTTATTTTATTCAATAATATACTTAACACTTTCCTCATTTTTGTTCCATCTGAGCTTGGGTTCAGTCTAGAACTTGTGACTATTATGCAATGATACATAGTGTACTATTTAGGTAAGTATTTTCTATTAATTTACTTTTAAATTCTTCCAAACTCTGTATCAGCCTTCTTTGAAATGGATTGCAGTCTGAATACAGAAGAAAGAACATCAGATTTGGTTTCAGGGAATCCATGTCTAAGTTTCATGCTTCCTGCTTATTTTCTTTGTGATCATAAATATATCACTTAAATTCTCAGAGTTTTATCTGTTTCATCAGTGTAAAACAAAGAGAATCCTATTGTCTTCTATGCTTCACAGGTTGCTGTAAAAATCTAAATCACTGATGTAAGTATTGAAAGCCCTAATACATAGAAGGCTTTTACAAGAATGAGATATGTTAATATTTTTATCTTGCACATAAAATATTCAAGTACAATCTTTCCACTAACAGCCAGCATGTCCCTTGTATCATGCCTACCAATGATGTCTCCATCAGTGCCAGAAATCTAAGTGATCATGTTAACTGACGTATTATAAGCTCATGATTTCACTGAAATTGTCCGTGTCAAATTGTGGGTCTTAGTGTGAATGCTGGCGAGTGATTCTGTTTTGAAGCCAGATCAATTATTAGGTAGGACTTTAAATAGGTAATGCTGAATTTCTCCCAGGTCTAATTTTAAGTCCCCTATGGCATGAGTTGAGACTATTTTGGGCCCTCTTCTTCCTCTGTGTCTAAATACTTTGGAATAGCTTTTTGATGGATGGGAGGTATGCTTTTACTACCATGAACATAAAATAGTCTCAAGAAAGAACACAGACCTAAATTTAATTACTATGAAAAAGAACAACTCAACAAAACAGTCATCGAGTCATTGAGGCATGCCATCGGTAGGGCTCCACCTCAGAAGCCAGTTTGGTTACTCAGTGGCATCCTGGGTAGCTGCTTCTCATGCAGGGAAGTTACAGTCACCAATATCAAATGTTCCACCAGAACTCTGAGAATGCTCCCTCAAGGTCAAGGTGGCCAACTGGCAGGACCTCCCCTTAACATTTTCCAGGCAAGTCACCACTTCCGTGATTTATGGCTTAGAACAGTGGAATTTAACTTCAGAAACAAACCCAAAGACAATATTCTTTCCCAGGTTTGTGCTGGGATAAGAAAGGCTTCCCGGCAGGCAGTATTCAGCTAGAGCAACTTTCTTCACATGGCAAGAGCTTCACTGCCTGTAGGTCTGGTATTCAATTAGCAAGTCACTTAAATCAGGTCCAGGGGCTTCACACTCCAAGCACTTGCCAAAGAAGTCTTGCTGGTCTTGAAACTTCCACTCTCGGTATTACTAAAAGCCCATGGAAACAACCATAATTCAGAAAGGGATGATTCCAAGTCCCTCAAATGGCAACCCACACAACACATTCCTTTTAGAATTTAGTACCAAGAAAAAGTCTATTTCTCTTGATGAATTTTCTTACTTTATTTTATCAGGCAAATAAAAGTATAAAATATATCTTTGTGTTGGCTATCTAGAGACAAATTTAGTATTGAAGTATAAAAATTTGGTTAACCTACAATTATAATTCCATTCTTCCTTCTCACTCTATGGCAGATGCACATGTAAATATAGCATTCACACATATGCACGCACACACACACACACACACACACACACACCACTGTAGCAGCATCCAATTTAAGCAGTTTTTGAAAGCAAATACAATTTAAAATAAGTTCATCTTACCAAACCTTCCAAATCTTAACCAAACATGGGGTAAGAAGGCCTGAGCACATAAGAATAATGAATATAGTTTTGAGCTAAAATATCTTCATTATTACCCTGAAACAAACTCCTTAGCCTAATTAGCCTCTCCAATTACCAAAACTTCTAGCATGTTGACCTTTAACTTCCCAAACTTCAGAACTCTCAGTTAATAAATTTCTGGGTTTTTTAAAGTTACCTAGTCTCAGTTATGTTATCATAGCAATAGAAAACAGACTAGGGTAGTTGGTTGACAAAGCAAAATGTTGAGATGCTAAGATTCTGTTTTATTTCCCAAGTTTTTGATATTAGACATTAAGAATTTCATATGATCTCTATATATACACATTCATATAACATGTCCTTTGCTTTCCCCTGTTTACAAAAGCTCATTTTGCCCCCCTTTTATTTATTTTTCTTGAGATCCCACAGCTACAATGTTCTTGAGGAAGTTAAGTCACCATCACAGATTATAACTTTTCTGCCATGTCAATATATTGTCTTCAGTGGGTCCAGTTAAAATGCTCACTTGGTGCAAAGATCAGAGGAGACTGGAATCAGACCTCTCCAAAGTCTGCAGGGGTCAAGGGACCAAGCACTGTTATTTACTAAGAGAAAGAGAGATAGTAACAGGTTGTGGAAGACACAGAGCCCAGGTGTCTCCAGAGCACCTTACGGCTTACAGTTGAGATCCACATTATATAGTTACTTAGATATTGTGCATACATGTGCTGAGCATTTCATATACATAAACATGTCTACCTGTATGCATGAGAAGAAACTTTAATGTGTTGTGTGATTTATATCTTAAAATGTCTCCCACCGCCTCATGAGCTCCCAGGTGAGACTTCTAGGAGTGACAGGATTGTGGGTGTATCATATTAGACTATCACACACTCCTGTGTCTGCTAACCAGATTAGTCCACTGACAGGATTGGCATGGTGTGATGGAATGTATTTACTAAAAATAAAAGACTCACCCTGAGTGTGCGTGCTACCAGCCAATAGGCTTGTATCATGGGTAGAATAAAAAGGGAAAAGGGTCTTGCTTCTGCTCCTCCTACCTTCCTGTCAGATACTGTTTCTCCTCTGTGATGCCGCTCTGCCATGCTTCCCTGCCCTGTAACCAGCTAACTATGGACTGAAACCTCTAAAAACTGTGAGCTATAACAAATCTTTCCTCCTTTAATTTTGGTTGTCAAGTATTTTGTTCCAGTGATGAGAAAAGTAACTAAGACAATGTGACAAGTTAACTGAACTAAATTTATGTAACAGGCCTACTAACAGAGGACAAGATGAGGTAAGAAATGTTGGCCCTGATAGAGACACAGGAATTTTCCTTCTAAACTGAAACTTACTCCTAAATAAAATCGGGGATATCGCTTGCATATTCCAGCTCTAAAAGCTCTCTTGCTGTGTCTAAGTCTGTTCTGTCCTCCACACACACTACCACCACTTTTACACACACACTTGCACACACACACACACACACACATTGTATGTTACTTATTTTCTTTCCTAATCCATTGAGTGTCCTTTTAACAGTATACAGCTACCTGAGAAAATCTATGCAGCTTTGGAGAATAAAACTGTGGGGTGCATGCATGTACATATGTATATGTGTATGCCTGCATTGCCTGTATGTGCATATGTAAGTGTGTGTGTGCAAGTATCTATGCACGCGTGCATTTGTATGTGCATTTGTGCATTGTCTATGTGCCCAGTGACTGTGTATGTGTGTGCATGAGTACATGTGTTGGGGTGACATAATCAAAAAAGAGGGAGTAAATAGAGTAATAGATTGCCTGAGTACCTAACAAATTACTCACTGAAATGGAATCAGCTCTTTCAATAATTCATTCACCCAACTGCCCACAACAAAAACAAAGACAAATAGAATTAGGAATGGAAGATGCCTTTTTATCTAAGAAAGGAAAAGAAGCATAGAACAAAAAGTAAGCAAGCTAAGAAAAATAGATCTCTACCTCCATTTTTTTTTTTTTTTGCCAAATCCAAAATGCACTTCCTATAACATTGGCAGTTTATAATGGCAATTAACATCAATCCGCGGGTCTAATTAACCTCAATCAACAAGTCTAAGTAGGTTAATTAAATAGGATTTGGCTAAGCATAAAGCACAAAAATACAGCTGTCTCATTTAGATTTGATTTCCTAAGGAAAGTCACCATTTACCAAAGTTTTTCAATTTCTTTTCTAGGTGCAGAGCATGTTGGTGGGGGCAGAGGTGGGGAGGGCAAAGATGTCATTAAGAGACTGCTTCTTGGGGATTCTTTGGCAAATCCAGTCATATGTGGCTCTAGTACTGCTGCCTGGTTGTCTGCACTCCTCTCAATCTGTTCTTTTCCAAGCATTCGCTCAACCCTTTGTTGTTTATTTTGCACTCTTTCCACCCACACCTACCTCCACCCTCATGTTATAAATTTTTTTCATGGTAAAGAGTCTGTTTGATTCACGCCGTCTCCTTAAAATCATCAAGCAGAATGCTTTGTGAGTAGTAAGCGCCCAGTTAATTGTTCCTTTAATTGGACTTTCATCAAAATGCACTTTTTTCTCACCATACCCTCAGTCATAATTTAGATTTCTGGGTTCTAGGGTGACACTCCTCAGTTTCTCCATAGGAAGGAGAGCCTCTGTCCTCAGCATCTTCCTCACTCCCTAGCAGCCTCCTGCCACTGCACCTGACAGCACCTACTGTTCAGTCAACCAGGTCAGTGCAGCCAAGGAATGCATCAAAGGTCCTGGCTACTCAGCTTTCAAAAGAACACATAATAATCAAATTAGTCCTGAGAACAGAGGCCACTGCTTCACAAAGCGTCACAAGACCAAATCAGCCCATTCTTACTCCACCTTAGTTCAGCCATTCTTCAGTGTCTACTGCATAATGTGTCTGGATGAATACATGATTTTATTGGGCTCTTTCCAAGTTGCATGGGCATAGCTGTCTCTTCAATCTCAGGGGCAAATCCGATAGCCAGTCGCCTAACAGTGAACACCGGAGCCTTCCTGGGCCTGAGCACTGAGATCACAGCACCCAGATTGAAAGGGGCCTTAGACATCAGCCAGCCCAGCCTGGCTTCTGACTCCCTGGCAGTGCGGCCTGTACACTTGGTTACTCTGCATCTGTGGCTGCTCCACCCAGGGCTGGTATTGGCCCCTGCTGCCCCTCTGGTTGGCAAGGAGCTGCTGTCACTCCAGCAGCAGCAGGAACACTGTCACCCAGCATGCGACACCTCCATGGCATCCACAGAAGTGCAGAGCCCAGCTGACTCCTCAGGCCGCGCTCCAGACTTGGGGCTACCTGCACCCCCTGAAGAAGGAGACCACCATCTCCCAGGGACCACTCAATCCAGGCAGGAAAAACTACCGCCACATTTAATCTGAGGGAGAACTGAAAATTGTCACTTGAAATCTCATTTTTAGGGCCCAACACAAAGACTTTATTTTTTTCTGTTTCAAACTCAGACTGAGTCCTATGTTTGTAACTTTAAATTACAAAATCAAGCAAGTCAGGCTAACGATAACATGGGCAACCCCATCGCTTTGGCTCGCTGACTCATAAGAAGCCAATCACCCCAAACAAAAAGCTGCATTCTCAGCCTCTCCCCCTCTTTTCCCCTCCTCTTCCTCTTCCTCTTTCGCTGCCTTCTCTTTCTTCTCATTTCTCTCTATGTCTCTCTGTCACTGTCTCTGTCTCTGCCCTACCTGATACCATTAATGTTTGTCTCTTCCTTTGTTTTTTTTAAATAAAGCTCTGTCTACAACTTCTCATCACGTGGTCCCTAAAACTCCCCTCCTCTTAACTTCAGTGCCTGTTTGAGAAGACTTCAGAGTGACTTCAGAGCTCAGAGTCATCACTAGTTTGTACTCTAACAAGCGGCTCTGCGCACCTGCCCTCTGCCAGCTCCATCTTCATGCCCACAGCCACTGTGCTGGTTAAAGCCCCTGGACAGCTGAGGACCCTTTCTCTCAAAGCCAGCCTATCCACTGAGACCAGGCTACTCATCTTACAGACTGCTTCCAAGTGAAATATCACAAGTAGATGAGTGTTTTCCAACAGCACTTTCTGCGATGATAGAAATACCCAACATCCACCCTGTCCTGCACGGCACGTGCTGTCCTGACCACTCCTTCAAGCTTCCCCTGGTTAAGGACCCATCGTGACACACACATGCATGGGAGACTGCACTTTCCCTCATAGCACAATACTAATTCATTTATATTTATTGCTTCAAACAACTGTTTATTGTCTCCAGACACAGAGTGATGCTCTTTGAGTCTAGAACTGTGTGAGTCTGGTTCACTATTGTGCCCTCCCTGTCTACCACAGTGCATTTTCTCGGTAAATATGAAGGAATGAACTTAATATTTTGCACCAATAATTTCCCTAAAATCTCAATGAACCAGCTATATGTCCTCTTAGACATTTTGCACTTGTACATGATTCTGTACTTAAAATTTTTTCATATATATTTATCCCAGCAGCCCAGGGACGTTGACATGGCAACTTTGCTCATTTCGATTCACTGTTTGAGGAGGTCCAGGTCAGATCGCATAATTAACAGGAGTGGGAATGTGGTTCTGGGGATGCCCCTGCACTGGCTGCCTCCCTGAACCCCTCAACATTTTTTGTGAAGGGAGACAAATGTAGCCAAGAACACGTTTAGCTGCTGTGAAACAGAAGGCACTGCTGAAGTGAGACCCTCAATTTTGTGTTGCAAAGGACCATGGACCTTTGAAACAAAGAAAAACTAGAGGGACACATGGGTGAGACAGAAGAGGCCAGAGAGATGGGCAGCAGCCAGACCGGGCAGGGACTTCAGGGTGGTTGCTTTTACATGGAAAGCCATTGGAGAGCAATAAGAAGGTCAATGATATAAACAGATTTGCATTTCTGGAAGATCTCTGGGAGCCCTGTGGAGTACAGATTAGAATAGAGCATGATTAAACATGATAAGAATAGTTAGGAGCTTCTTACAGTAAATTGAGCAACAGTTGGTGGTAATTCAGCCTATGGCATTAACAGAGAAAATAACAAATAACTGTATTTCCACAGGAGCCATTTAATACTTCTGGGTTGACTCACTATTAATGAAAGTGAAAGAAATAATCATAGTCATAGTAAGGTATGCAGGAATATAGGACCCACCTTCCCCAAAAGAAAAGTTTGGTTTTGGTGAAGTCAACAAGTGGCAGAGACTAAAATCTATAAAAGCAATTTGACCTCCATGGGTAAGCGCAAGATAGAGGAGAGATAACTGGAAAGGGAAACTAAGATGAGCATTTTGACAAGGAGAAAAGGAGTGAAGAAGGGAGGGAGGGAAGGGCAATGAAACAGCATCAAAACAGCCAAAGGAAAAGTATTCCAAGAAGAAGGAGTGATTTATTGCTCAGTGACCACAGGAGACTATTGGAAAGCATCTGTTAGATGGAACAAGTCAGAGATCATTGGTTCGGGGCAATGTAGGGACAAGAGACTAGCTGGAGTGAGGTGAGGCAAAGGAAGAAAGTGACCACAGCATGAGTCAGCACACAGGGCCCTAGAGCAGAGGCCAAGAGCCAGGCAGTAGCCAAAGAGGTGGAGAGTTTCAAGAAGTTTTAGGCTGGCAATGGTGCTGAAGACTAGCCTAGATTGAAGCAAGAATGTGAAGGAGCCAGTGAATATAACTGTGAATATTATAATGTGGGCTGTGAACAACAATGAAATACCCTTAAAATGCTAAGCTGAGAAATACTGTGACTAATTGTTCCACTATAACATAGACTCTGCAGTGTTCGAGAGAACGAGGGAGGTAGACATGCATCTGTGGTATATAGACATGTAATCTCTGGAAAGCCTGGCAAATGAAAAGAACTAAGATATGGAATCTTTCTTCTCAGTGTATCAATACTTATGGAGCAAAAGTGAAAAGCACATTTAGAAACACTTCTTGCTTTTATTTAGAGAAGACGGTATGTGTCTTCCAAAGCCCATGTGTAGAAGAGCTGGTCACCAACCAGCGGTGCTATCGGGAGGTACTGGGTAATAAGTCCACTTCCTCTTAAAACTGGTGAAGACAGAGCTATGAAATATAAAACTAGACTCTAAAGATTTGGATTTCTGTCAGTAGCAATAAATTGGTAACGCACACATGAGCTAAACTTTCAAGATATCTGGCTCCCAGAAAATGCTTATACAGATCTACTGAACAGGACAGTGTAGGAATTACCCATTTGTAACATGGGTTCTCAGCCCTATAAGAAGGGGAAAATGAGGTCCATGTACCCATAGAAATAATTCTGTAGGGTACAACTCCATGTGATCAGTTTTGGGTGAATGCGATGACAAAAATGTAAAGAAAATTGAAAATATTTCCAATTGTACTGCTTGGAAAATTTACTTGAGAAGAGTTAAGCCAGTATTAAGGAGTCCACACGACTTTTTAATGAAACAGATGACCCAAGTATCCAGTGTAATTTGAATAGGAAGTGGTTTTGTAAGTTTATATTGGCTATTTTATTCACCTGACAACTGAATTAGATTGTTTACCACAAGTCCTGACTATTGTAGCAGGCTCCCCTCTGCATTTTTCTTACTCTCTCTCTTTCTAATCTTTCCTTCCCCCTACCCAATGAATGAAGGAATCAACTGTAAGTTGTTTAAGGGGAAATTCAAGGTTGCTGTTCTGGCACATTCCCTTCAAGACTTTTGCGTCAATATGGATATAGTTAAAAGTACACCTGGATATAGTACAGGCCTTCCACATTTCATTATAGAAATAAGATTTTTTTTTACCCAGACCACACACAAATGAACATGGAGAACATGCTGAAACACACCTCTGTTTGGTTGCAAATCCATTACAAATTCCCACCTTAATTTAAGGACTGCTTTTACAAACTCCACATTACCATTCCATGCTCCAACCTAGGCCCAATGTAAAAGCATGAGGATGTTGGCTGTCAAATTTACCCAAAGGCACATTTAGTGAGTCAGGGCTGCTGGGTACCAAAGAGGACTTCACCAATGCCCTAACCTTACCAAATACACTTTGTTCTCTCCTTGTTTCTGTACTCCACATCCTGCTTCCCCAAGTTAAAATCTGTTTAGTTACATTTTAAACTGAATATCGGGGACCATTTTTCTGTGACATATAGCTATGCTGCATTAGGGCCCATGACACTTTTGCTCCAAAGCAGTCACTTCAGCTAACACCCAGACACCTGCTATTTATTCATGGCCCTCATTGAAGAACAGTCACTCTAGACACTGTTTAGTGCCTCTATCCTGTCTTTCTCTGGGTAACAAAATGCCTTTGGTTAATGTCGAAGATATCTTTTTCTACAATTGCATCTACTACTTGTAATGATTCTCCAACTGTTGGGAGCCGTTGAAGCTGGAAACTAAACACACATGCAGGGCTGTGGCACGGCCAGGGCATGGCCGATCAGAGAACAAAGAGATACCCCAAAGGGCAAGAAAAGGCCACAGCTGAGAACGCCTGGTTCCAACCCCAATTAACAAGATAGAGACTGTGGCTGCGGGCATTTCACTCCTGCTATTTCCTTCCGCAAATGTTATCCTGTATCGATTGACACCGTATGATATCAAACATTTGGCACAAACATGTCTGTCTCTTGCTCAGTTTCTTCATTTTGATGGAAAGCTAAAAACTCTTGTTTTGGAACAGGCTCATAGAAACAGAATGGATCCTAATCCATGTCCAGCAATAAATGAGGAAACTCATTCTGGGATAGAAATATATGCACTGCTTAGGGAACATAGTCAATACTCTGACAAGCTATATTCACAATTGACATATTTAATAAAAAGAACATGGACAACTCTTCCAGAGGACAGGGCTCCTCTGCAGTCCTTTTTGCATATTCTTCAAGGACCCTAAGAACCTTTTACTCAGTTTGTGACTAAATTACAAGAAGCTGTTCGCACACAGGTTTCAAACACAGAAGCTGAGAACATTTCAACTCTACAATTAGCATAGGAGAACACAAAATTGGGATTGTAAACAGGCAATTGTAGAAAGAGCATATCTGTCTCTTAAAACTCAATTAAGTAAACAAAAAGGGGGAATACAGTAACCCCCCAGGCACAGTTAGATTTTGCTATTTTTACATTAAATTTTTTAAATCGTGCTACAAAGAGCAAATTGACCCCTGCAGAACTTCATTGCTCAGCAGCCAATGATGATGTCCAAAATATGCTCAAGTGCTTTGGAAAGACATCAACACAGGAAAGAGGGAAGGACCAGTAGAGCTAATAACATGGGGTCGAGGTTATGCTTGTGTCTTAGCAGGTGATGGATCCATGAGGTAGCTACCATCCAGGGACATACAGCCCTGGTAGGAAACATGGCTGATGCTGGAGGAAGTCTCGTACCATGGCTCCACCAATTTGGGCCCTCCAGAGGATGAGCCTCTCCGACCAGACTTGACCCTGGAAACAATCTAGTCAGCCAAATATTCGCCTCCAGCTCCCCTAAGAGAACAAGATAGAGGAC
The DNA here is from genome assembly GCA_004027295.1 of Dolichotis patagonum. NCBI lineage: Eukaryota > Metazoa > Chordata > Mammalia > Rodentia > Caviidae > Dolichotis > Dolichotis patagonum. The sequence goes on along the minus strand of PVJX010002141.1, from coordinate 112,526 downwards.
GAGTAATCCAGTAAACTATATCTATACAATGATTCGTGAGACTAGAGACATAGTTAGCAAAAGGGAAATTCCATCAACACCTGAAAATTTTTGGATAACTTAATGACTCCACTGGCAGTATCTTCTATTAAAAAAGAGCCACAAAGGCTAGGGATTTGGCTCAGTGGCTCAAACACTTAACCTGCTAAGCACAACCTCCTGAGTTCAATCTCAAGTAAAAAAAAAAAAAAAAGAAAAGAAATTTTGGCTAAGGATTTAGCTCAGTGGTATAAGTGCCTGCCTGGTAAGCATGAGGTCATGAGTTCGAACCCTGGTACAAAAAAAAGTGCCACAATTTAAATTTTAAAAACAAAATGGGGAGTTTACCACATATCAGGCAGAATATACTATTAAGTTTTAAATTCCAATAAAGATGAAAATATCGCAGCAAAAAGACTCTGCAATCAGAAAGAAGTTAAAAAGAGTCTTTTGGAAAGATCTTCACACTGGACAATAAAAGCACCCAGCTTAGTTCTAATTTGGGGTCAAGGAGGACTTCAGATTTAGCTCAGTGGCACACAGTGCCTAAGAAACACCCTGAGGACATAGGGTGCTGGAAGTGGACAGGTGTCCTAGCCCTGAGAACACAGGTGAATATGAATTGAGCTAGTGCAGCAAAGGGGCATAATACAAGTATATAAATAGCCCCTGGGCACTTAGAGAGTTCTCACAGGCCCCGAAAAACTGCTTGTTTCTATGTCTGTTTGAACCTGCACAGATTGTCTGTCCCTTTTTGTACATTTGTCTGTCGTGTGAACAGGTGTTTCCTTTTATTTGAGCTCAGTGATTTTATTTTTTCTATCTTTTGCATTTTGGGATCATTTCATCAAAGTGAATATGTATCATAGATTTAAAAGGCATGCTCCTACCTGGGTTCCCAACTAGTCAAAATGACACAAAACTGATTATGTAAGTATAATGTATATCTATATTGTTGTTTATTATTGACTTGAGAGTCTCTCATTGTTTAAAAATTAATGGGTTAAATGTCATGACTGAATTTTTATAAGCCATCAAAATATTATTAAGATAATTAAATAAAAATCCCTTAGGGTAGGGGGAGATTATTGGACATAACTTCAATAGATGAATAATAAAGCAGTCATCTGGTAAAATTAACCAGTTCTTGTTTATTAATTGGAGGCCCCAGTGATCTCCATACCCTTATGGGAGACACCCTAACTAAAGTTATAAGACATATTATTGTAATATGTTCACATTGGTCACCATCAAAAGAAATAATACAGCAAGTTGTTTGATTTAATGATACTTATACAAAGGTTTCATATGGTATATTAATGTATTCATGCTTCCAGATACATAAGTCTCTCAAAATGTAAAACGGGGGTTGTATATGGTGACAGAATTTTGTTTCAGATTCAGACCTCTGCCTTCAACAAATGCTTATGAGATGTACATCCCACTAAGGGTCAACAAGTTAGGTAAAAGTTTTTAATGTATTAGATAGGGATGATTGACCAAAAAAAGAGGATATTTTATGTCAAAATGAAAATTCAGTTATGTTACAAAATGTCATGATTGTCATGCAATAATGTTGTATACAGTTTTGATGTCTGATTTTCTGTGTAAAATATGTAACTGTTATCACTGTATAGGTATTGACATGTTAAAATATCCATGCATAGTAGAAAATAAGTTTCATTTAATGTTCTAAGGTGTTTAATATTTAGATAAGATAGTAACATTAAGCTCATTGCCTCTATTACATTGTATTGCTATCTGGATGTTCAACATCTGAGGTTTAGAAACCAAAAATTAGAGAGACAGATGGGTTAAGAGGATAGCCAATATTTTGGCCTCAGCCCTTCAAGATCAATGAGGACCCAGGACATAAAAGATCTTCTGCTTGTGTCTTCCAAAGACACTTAGTGAGTCCCTGGTCTTCTGATCAAGAAGATGATGAGGCCACAGAAGAAAATGATCTTCAATGTATGATGTGCCTAAGGAGAGTCACCAGGAGAAAAACTCTCCAAAGCTTTCCAGGAAAGCAACTTGGTCAAGCCATGGCCATGACTCATCCAGATGGTTGACACTGACAAAAAAAGCCAAGATGTACTATGCATGGTTCCAAGGTAATTCCTGAGGTGACATAACTGACCTTGATAGATAGTAAGAAAGTGATTGTATTTAATACAGGTCTCATCTTAACTTGGTCTTGAGCCTCCCATAGAAAAGTATAACTTCAAAAGGTATAATGCAATACCATAGCAAAATGTTAGCTGCAAAAGAAGTTCAAATCACTAACACCTTCTGACAATTGCTGGCTACACTGGTAACTGACTACTGTTATGGATTGATGGACTGTGCAGGGTTTAAATTGTGGAATTTCTCCTAACACAGCTCCTCCAACTTCAACTGACCACCCATCCTGTGCAACAACAAAACAAAAGGGAAGGATATGTTGGGAGCCATTGAAGCTGGAAATGAACACACATACAGGGCTGTGGCATGGCCAGGGCAACGCTGACCTGAGAACAAAGAGATGCCCTAAAGGGCAAGATAAGGCCACAGCTGAGGACACCTGGCTCCAACCCCAATTAACAAGATAAAGACTGTAGCCACAAATGTCTCACCCCTGCTATTTCCTACTACAATTGTTATTTTGGAGATAAGTCAGTTCTTTTAAATTAGCATAGAATACTACTTGGAGAAGTCATTGAAGTGACTCTCCAGGTCCTGCTCAGATCCCACCCTTTCCTCAGTATACCATCTCTGTTTTTTGAAAACCTAATAAATATATGTTGCCCAGACAAGCTCTTCGTCTTGGCTCCCAGAGTCTTGAACTCTGCTAGAGGGTCTTGATCCTCCTGGAGCCCTAATATCATACCACTTGTCTCATTTTTTTAAGCCTTTGCCTTCCACTAATTTTGGAGATTGGGGCTCTTGGTCAGGACCCCAATATCCTACCGATGGACTTTTGTTTCAATGCTGCTACCACTTTCCTAATGATATCTGGTTCTAGGGGTGATGGTGGGGATGGGAATTTAGGGCCCAAGGTGAGATATATTGGGACTTTGCTGTCAGTATTGTGGAAGAATTCAAAGAAGGAATCAAGGAAGTGTTCACTCAGAAACTTTGGCTAATGGGACACTGATGTGCTCCTTCACAGCACCTGTATCATAACTCAGCACCTTGGCTGCCCCAGTCCAGATCTGGCTCCTACAAATCCCAGTCTTGAAAGTGAATGACCACAGCACCAAGCAGCTAAGTTCACACTTGACAAGACAATGGCCATGACTCATCTGGATGAGTCATCTGGATGAGTCATGGCCATGGCTTGACCAAGTTGCTTTCCATGAAAGCTTTGAGAGGTTTTCTCCTGGTGACTCTCCTTAGGCACATCATACATTGAAGATCATTTTCTTCTGTGGTCTCATTGTACTGATTGTATTAGGAATTAAATTGTTCCCACCGCTGCTCTGCTCCTTCAGGCCACTTCTCTCCAATAGAGAAGCCCACAGCCATTGACTTTTAAGTATGATGTCCTTATCTACATGTAAAATAGCTGGTCAGCAGCTTGGGATCTTACCAGAGACCAAGTGACCTTTAAACCCAGGACTACAATGGGGAAGAGGCTCAGAACTCCTTCCTACATCTTTTAATTACTTTATATTTGATGTATATGTGGATAATTTCTCCGCCAAAATCACATATGTCTTAAAAGCAGGAAGGAACACATGTTTCTTGGGTTTCCTTGAATTGCTGGTTACCACCATGGCCTTCTGGTCTCATCTTTTCCTTTATGTCAGTGTCTCAGTATGTCCTGATGCAGGAGCGGGACCCTGTGTCAGTTTGGTTTTAGGTTGAAAGAGACTTCTGAAACATAAGCTGGGACCTGGCCACTGTCTTCCCAACTCTCATCAGTCTGCAAAGCCATAACCCCCTCTGACACAGGGGACCAGACCTGGGACTCTGCTGTCACATCTAAGAGGAAAGGCACACAAGGAAGACTGATGGGCTATAAACATGGGACGTTCCTGAATCTTAGCACTGTAACACTATGGAAAGTTTAAGCCAAAAAAGCAAGCATCAATTTACCTCCACTTTATCACAAATTGAATGTATTTAGCAGATGGCTAATTTGTGAACAGGTACCTGTGCCCCAGGTCTGGCTTATCTACTAAAGTTTACTGAGTTCATGCAAATGGTCCATGTAAGCCTCCCTCTCCTCATCTGTAAGTGAAGACATCAAAGGCCACCTCTATTTTCATGTATTTACTAAATTTGCAGACACCAAGAATTTAACTAAAAGTATGATGATTTATTTGTGCATTTCTACATTTATCAATGTACACTGAATTCTAAGGTGAACCATCTTGGCTACCAGGAATGAAAACAACCTCTTCTACATTTTACTTATAGAAAGTTTAAAATACTTGAAATCTAGACAGGATAATGTTGTACGAGTAATTTTAATTCAGTTTCATTTCTTTCATCTCTTTTTTAGAAATAAGGAAACCAAGTGGTGGCAAACACTGGTAACATAAAACTAAGATCAAGGATGATAATGCTACAATTTTGACCTTAACCTTAAGTAACCTACAAGAATCATAAGGCACTCATCAAACTCCATGAGAAATATTACACAATGAAAGTTCACAGAAGTGTACCCATATTAACCTCTGCCTTTAGTAATTGTTGCTTAATGTATTTTGTCTGTTATATTAAGTTGGAGGGAGTTGCATTTCACAAGTGTACTTGTGCAGTGTGGGTTTGGAGAAGTTCCTTTGGGTAAGAGGAGAAGATGGCCTTTCTATCTAGGTCTACACCAACAAAGAAAAGGTAAAATATTTTCCCCCAAAGAATTGTAGTTTACCAGATTTAAAGTACAACAAAATTATCTAGGTCCTCTTGTAATAGTTACCTGGTTTGAAAAAGAGAGAGAGGGAAAGCAAGAATGAGAGCAAAACCAAAGGGAATGAGAGACAGAGAGAAAAACAGAAGAAGAGACACAGGAGGAGAGAGACGGGGCGGGAGATTTATTTTGCTCTAAATACTATCCTATCAAATCAGCTGCTGTGAGTGAGGTTGGTGGGAGTCACAAACTTTGCTTGCAGCCCCTTTCCTCCCTGTTGTTTCTGCTGCACAAGCCATTGCCTTTGACATCTGTGACACATTTCCATCATTGCTGCAGGGAGAAATCATGAAGTGCCATCCAGAGAGAGTCGGGGAAGTTGAGTGTGACAGCCGAGGGAATAAACACTGTCACCCAGACCGGGAATGGCAGCTGGCTCTGCAGGAAAGGAGTTCCAGCAACTTCTCCGCCACAACGCAGAGGTTCTGACTGTATTAGGAATTAAATTGTTCCCACCGCTGCTCTGCTCCTTCAGGCCACAATAATGTTGGAGGATTATTTTTATATTTCACCTCAGCAGCAAACTCTGGGTAAAGCTGATATGTAAGTGTCGCTTCACCAAAGTCTGTACAATCAACAGAAAAAGTGGAGGCACAGAGCCAAGGCCACCACGGGATGCACAGGTAAGTGTGCAAATGCCTCATCTCCCATTAGACTTCAGGACAGATCGCTGGGTTGAAAGACGAATCATTAGATATGGATACTGTGAGCTACTGGAGATGGCTGGCTGCCCTTCCCAAATCAGGTCTGTAGGACAGTCATGCATGGAACCCAAATACCTCTGAGAACTCTTATTTGGGGAAAATAAAGATTGCAGCACATACACAGAGCTCAAAATTTTAAGACAACCTGAAGTGTTGTGCAATGGGGAAAGTTTCAAAATTCTAAACCAGACCTGTGTTCAAATCTTCCTCAAAGCTGGACAGGTCTTTACATTCTCTGATTTTAGTTTCTTTGTGTGCAAATGATGGCATAATCCCCACCTTGACTCTGAAAAGCATCAAAGGTGACACATGCACAGGCCTTCAAGCTCAAGTCAAGTGAAAAGCAGTGATGACTATCCTGTCATAATCCTCACGGGGGCCAGGCTGTAAAGGCTTCCCGAGGCTGGTGGTGTTCTCCTCCACAGCGGCTCTGTGGTCATGCAAGCAAAGCTTTCAACTTTGAAGGACATCACCAGGCGCCTGGCAGATACCTCACACTCTCTCCTCACCCATGTCACTTGACCCTGTCTTATTCAACAACACCTGATGGTGACATGGGAGCCAGGAAGAAGCAACACACTGCGAAATCACGTGGATCACCTTGCCATCTCCTGATAGATGAGGAGCTGAGTAACACAGGCCCGTTCAGGCTCACGGGGCTGAGGGTCACAAGCGCCGAGCACAGGGTGCTGCCCACTGCTGTCCTCTTGTTCATCTGTCAAGCCGAGACCTGCTCTTCAGATGCTTCCTCCTGCTGAACCTTAGCAAGTGACCATCTTCTCTCACCCTCCTATGAAGACCATGTAGCAGGGACTGCTGATACTGACTGACCATGAGGCTGGGAGGATAGAGCATGAGGCTCAAAACACGTGCCTTCGTGCAACCTTTAGGACACGGAGCATGTGGCGGTGTGGCCACCCAGGAGTTCACCCTCAAACAATTCTGCCCACCCTACCACAGGGCCCCTGCCCAGAACTCTGGGACCTACTAGCCTCTACTTGGCTGGCAGGGGACACCACTGTCCCATGCCAGACCCTCAAGGGCCTCTGGGACTGTCCAGCTCCACAGTGGCCCCAGCTCTGTCACAGGTAGGGCTTTGCCACAGCTGTGGCTACTGCCAGCCTTTTGGACTTTCACTTCATTTCAAGAATGCCACAGGGAACCCTTTCCTGTTCATCCCAAGCAAGTTGGAGGGTCCCTGGTCTGTTCCCCTCAAAATTTTCTTCCCTACTTCCTTGCTTTTTCTTTTTCTTTATCTTTATCTATTTCTTTTTCTTTGAAGTGCTAGGATTGAACCCAGTGAGAACACTGAGCTATACTTCTAGCCCTTTTCTCATTTTTTTAAAATTTTAAGACAGGGTATTGCCAAATCACCAAGTTACCCAGGCTGGGCTTAAACTTGTGATTCTACTACCTCAGCTTTCCACAGTGCTGGAATCACAGACACATGTCAGTCCCGGTCAGACGGTGAGTTCCTGGTGGACAGAGTCCCTCCATGTAACATTTTCCTCTGAGCCTTTGTACCTGACTCATTCACTAATTTAAAATTAAAAATCTACTCACTAACCTTCATTTGACATTCCGCATATGTTTAAAACATTGAATACGCAGAATAACTTCAGTACTGGCATCACAGTTTGTTTTGTTTTTGTGCTTGGGATTGATTTCAGATCTTCACACACAGAGGTACATCCCCAGCCATTTATTTATTTATTTAGACAAAGACTAAGTCGTAAGTTACCCAGGCTGGGCTTGAACTTGTGATCCTTCTACCTAGTCTTTCCGGAGTGCTAGGATTACAGACATGCACCACTGTGCTTTGCACCACCTGTTATAGATTGGAAGACTGTAGAACCATTAAGTCCTTTGTACAGAGGCTAAGGGATGTTTCCATGAACAGCTATAATTACATATAGTAGGTACTCAGTTAATGGCTGTTAAGTTGATAAGTGGATGTGAAAACGTGTTTCACTGTTATCTACCTACCACACACTGTGCATTTCATTTAATATGAATTTTCTTCACGTGAGGAAAATGCAAAGGGGATGCAGTTACTCAGATATGGCTCAGCAATGACTTTTTAATAATGTCAAATAGAAGAGTGTTTTGCTTAAGACAATACTGACAAATAGCTCTCTTGCTCACAGGGGAATAAAATGTAGAAATAAATTGTCGATTGAAGCAGGAAAAAATTATTCTCTGAGAGCTTAACCAGTGAAAAATGATCAGGTCTTTTGGAGCCTCCATCTCCAGTGATTTTTGAAGACAAGAATGGAGAAGCCAGTTGTCCTGGTGAGTTCGTCTGGAGGAAGGCCTTGGTGCTCTAACCTGCTGTGGCTCCCCAGGTCTGAGGTAATGGTCTCTCACTGGAAGACAATATAGATTCTGTCAAAAGAGAGCATTGCTCAGCTGAATTTCACCCTGAACCACAAACAACGCCTGGTTGTCACTGTAGAATTTGACTCCAGACAAAACTGGGATGCATTACTTTAACTTCCTCTTCAATTGTCAGCTTTGTTTTCCTCACAACCCCCCTTTCTTGCCCTTTTGTATCTCACCCTTTTCTTCTTTATTGCTCCAATTCTTCCTCCCACTCCCAATGCCATTTGCTCCATTTGCACACTGACAGGACCTGTGAAGTGCCCCTGCTTTCTCCTGTCTCTCTACAGCTATTTGCCAGAGCCCTCTGACTGAGTGGTCACAGGACATCTTCCCTGAACACCAGCCAGTCTTCTCTGTGGCTTGGGATTATCACCATGCATACATTGCCTTTGCTGCTCCTGATCTTCTTAAAGTCAGCTGCCGGGTGATGTCAGCAATGCAGGCTTCACACTTCACACAGGACACACTGAAGTTCCCTGGTGACTCTCTAGAAGTGCAAATCTACATTATTCCTCTCTCTGTAAATAATTTCATTTCAAGGCCATTGTTATTCATTTAACCTTTACTTTTGCAAAAGCTTGTTGCATGCATTCTCATGCAAAAGCAATATTCAGAGTTATTGGAGAATATGAAGACTCACGGTTGGACTTTTTATCCTACACTGAGGTCCTAATCAGGCACCATCACAGAAGCCACTGTTGAGGAAGATCTGTGAACCGCCGTGTTCCCATTAGAAGTAGATGCATCTCATGATGAATGGTTTTGTTTCCAGTGGGGGGACGGGACGGGACACACACCTGCTGCTCCGCACCAGAGTCACAGTGCTGAGAAAGTCCTGTTCTCCCTGCCACTGTGACCACTCCACACATTCTCTGTTGACGTGATCATGGCACTTCCTATAGTAGTCACTTCTGGTTGCTGGACAAAATACTCGATACCCACAGCTCGAAGTAGTTTATTTGGCTGGTGGTTAAAGGGATTCAGTACATGATCAGGTAGCTCCAAGGCATGAACACCACGGCAGGGGGGCATGGTGTAACAGAGCCATTTAGTTTAACCCATCCCAGAAGTGTGCTGTGCTAAGCCCTGTGCAGCTCCTAAGACAGTCAGCTTGACAATTAAGCTTACCCACTTACACTAACACCAAATGGACACATTTACATGCCTTGTGTAGGCGCCTCCTGGAATACAAATTGCAGGTAGTTAGGGAAAGTCTCTCTGAACCCTGCACATTCCTAGGTTCAAGAATGAGAAACCACTGCTCTTGTTTCCTTGGCCTCTTGTGTCATTCTAGCCTCTGCATAGGGGTCACAGATGATTCCAGGGCACAGCAAGGAGCCAAGCAAGTGACAGACCTGGAGCTGGTGGGTGTTAAGCTTAGCAATGAGATACTGCTTCTTCCACCATGCCTGTGACGGCTTTGAATTCCTAACATCTTTATACGAGCAAGTCCCAGCCAGGATAAGTTTAATTATTTATAACTGCTGCTAGATTCAATTTTTATAAGACTAGAGCATATGTACAAGTATTCTGTAGTCAACGAAGTGAATAAGATAATACCAGGGTGAATATAATGGAAACTGGCTTTATTACAGTTTGGAGAAAAAGGCATTCTCCCTATTTAACCAAAGTCCACTGTCTGCTACGAGCTCCCATGTCTCAGAACACTTGTCTTCCCTGTACAGCTCCGAGACGACATGAAACAGATAGAAAAGCACCTCATAGTACAAGTGAAACACAGACGTACAGAAAAGCAAAGTGCAGAATTTTAAGTATAGCAGGACGGGCGATACCCTCCTGGGTCACAGTCAATGCCTGAAATGATGAAACCGATTCTTTCAACCCAATCTGCACATTCCAGTGTCTAAGTGATGCCTTCTTGAGTTTTGTTCATTTATTAATGTGCTGCAAAACATTGCTATTCAAATCTTTGGCATTGTTGCCAGTGGTTATTGAGCACTCCTGATTAAGCGCTCTGTATATTCTACTATTTCTGAAAACAACTTTTTAAGAAGGATAAGCATCATGAGGTTGGAAAGTTCTGCCTTGAAGACAAGAAGGGAGAAATGATGATCCATGCACACAGGGCTACTAATTCCTGGGGTCAAGTTAGTTCAGTGACTCATTTTAGCATAGCATTTCAGCTTCTGTCATTTCATGTTTGTTTCCTAAGAGCACTGTTTTAAATTGCTACATCTAATATCTCTTCAATCAGTGACCAGGCCCAAAACCTAAGGAAGTTAACTGATTCACTCTTTTTTTCTTTTTCCTCAGCAAACATGCATTGAGTACTTACTGTTTGCAAGACATGGTTCATAATGAGTCGACTACCCCCCTGGAAAGAGAGATGTATGATAAGGATTTAATGCATTGATGTCATAGCCAAGTGTGTAGAAGGTGCCATAAGAGCCCAAACCAGAAAGTGGTCCATTCCATGCAGGCTGAGATAGCTCACAGCTTGACCCCGAGTTATGAGTAAGATTTCCCTGGCGAATAGTGTAGATGGGTCAATTCGGGTAGAAGGAGCCACAGGAGACAAAAGGCAAAAACCTGGAGCACATGCTTATGGATGGGAAGTGTGTGCCCTGGAGTGAGCAACAAGAGACCTGAACAAGAAGGGGAGACGCCGGCTTGTCAACCAGATAGAATGCCACGATCCCCCAAACTCATGCGTTGAATGCAAATGTACAAGGGAGTATACCCTTAAAGAAGCGATCGAGCATGTGTGCAAAGCCTTATAAGAGAGAGGCCGGAGAGCTGGCCAGCCACACTATCACAAGAGGACAAGAAAGTGCAGTAGGTACTTGACTCATGAACATTCAAACAGAACTTTCACAAGAGTACTGTATACGACTCACTCTGTCAGGTACAGATGAATCTAGCTTACTAACATCCTCCCAGAATGGAGCTAGTCTATAAGTCAGGGACTTTACTGTACCTGTAAGGGGAGTAGGCCCTCATGAGACATTGAATTCACCAGGACTTCAGTCTTGGACTTCTCTGACTCTATAATTGCAAGAAATAAATTTTGCTGTTTACAAGCCACCAGGTTTACAGTATTTTGTTAAAGCAACCTGAATGACTAAGACAAGCAGCTTATTCAGACACCTGTGTGTTACAAGGGTGAGTGGCAGGGCTGGGCCAGATGTGGGAGCTGCTGCAAGCCATAGGTGGACACCAAGTAGATTAACCCAAGGTGATGCTGAAGAGTAGGTCCCCGGGGACATTTTATTATCCTATGTACCAGGAACATGCACCCCTCACTTTTTCTGGAAGTCATCTCACCTGTGCAGGTGGGGCAACAAAATTTTCTAACTAGAAACAGTACTATTTCCAATTTAAATTTTGTCTTGAATCCACTCGAGTTTCATTTCCCTGCTAGATCACTCTCAAGTTTGTCTTTAGATAGCTGCATGTCTATAGGTACATTTCAGACTCAACTCTCTTGGGGGGGAGGGTCCTGGGGACCCACAATCCCCACACGGCCTTCCCCAGCTGGGATGTAAGCTGCCCCTCTGGCCTAGTCCACTGGTCCCAGGTGGCTTCCTGGAACACAGGCTGCCCCCTGGCTCTGGAAGCTGGCCCTTACCTGTCCACATCAGGAAAAGGAAGCAGCATGCAGGCGAAGACACAAAGAGATGGGAAACAGAGAGGAAGTGTGCAGAAGTTCTCTGTGGTCACCTTCATTTTTACAGCTAACTAGAAAGTAAAGCTATCAGTTGGGTGAAGACAGTGGGAGCAGAAAGAGAAATGTCATAGACAAGGAATAAGCTATGTGGCATGCAAGGAATGGAATTCATGCCATATCTAATCAATGTGCACAATTACCAAATCCATTAAAAATTTTAAAAACATACTTGAAACAGAATAAATGTACCCTGGTTACCATATGCTCAAAGCCCACTGGAAACTCCTGACCACATCCTGCAGCTTGGGAGCATAGTTCTCTCTGGTTACTGTTAACTGTGACATGAAGGTACTGGGAGGTGGAAATCAGAGGTGCAACCAGCGCCTGGTTTGCAAGATAAAGTATGGAAAGGGATGAAGAGTGGTTTGAGAGGATGGTTGTAAGATGAAGTTGGAAACCAAGCTGGGTACCAGGGGAGAAAGACACAAGTAGGATAAAGGAATGGAGAAAAACAATGGGATAAATAGGCTGCTGGCCACAGAACTGCTGAGGACAGGGTAGCAAAGGAAGGGAGCAACAAGAACAGACACTGTGGCAGGAAGTGGGGAGCTTGAAATGGGCATCATGGAATTTGTAATTATCATAGCATGTGGCTGTGGGAGGAGGGCTGAGGAAGTGTGTATGTGAGACCTCCAGAACCAAGAGTCCAGGAATTCGACAATAGTTGGGTTGAAAGACCAGTGTGAGTGGGGAGAGAGGGGGGCTGCAGGAGCCTGCAGCAACACACAGCCTATAGACCCAGCATTCAGACCCAGGAGCTGCAGGAGGGAGGTAAACAGAAAAGGGAAATTCTGGACATGCAAGGCAAAGAGGAGCATGGCAGCCTTCTGCCCCAACCACAGAGAGCTCATAGGCATTCAAACCTGTTCTTGGGGGAGGCATGAAAGTGATGCAGCAGCCCGTGAAACAAAAACTTCAGGAGCATTTGAGACATTTCTTCCCCCTCAGCACCTTGTTTGTTTGCTGTGTGTAAAGATATTTTGAAAAGAGTGACAATTTCGAGGTAGAAAAAGAAGGTGTGTTAAATGCTGGCATGGTAGAGAAGCACTTTATCCCAGTTTACGACAGATGTGAGATTCCTAATTCTGAACTGTGCCTGCCACATTTGGCTGGAAACGCAAGAAAGGCAGAGAAGCAGACCTGGGTTTCCATTACCACTCACTTTACTCTTTGTCTCGGGGAAACATAATAAGCAGCCGGGAACAGTGTGCTATTGTTCACTTTATATGGGTGGGAAGATTGAACCATTAATGAATCAGGGAATGGGTAATTGATCATTATTAAATGCCTGAAAGTAGTCACAATTACACATGGGTCCATGAAATTCATAATTGTCTTTTTCCCTGCAAATGATCATGATTGCTCATGAGTCATTTTGTAATGAACGCTGAATCATTGTTCAGTGGCCTGGGAATGGTGATTAGTGGTTTGGTGGAGCTCAGGATTTTCTTGACGTGGAAGCCTTCCCACAATTCAAGTCAGCCTCCTTTGAGAGAGATTCCCAGATTGAACTATACCTGGAAGGGAAATAGGAGCAAAAGATGGGGGGAAAGACTCATAAAAACAAAACCAAACTTTTTATGTAAAAGCGACTTCAACACCCAAGGAAGCCTAGTGGCAACGTTACATTAAGGAGAGGAATCTAGAATCCCAATATCAACCTTGTTCTTAAATCTTACCCCACTGGCACCACCTTTGTGGGAAGAAAGGAAAGGAAGGGGAAGAGGGGAAGAAATTACAAGTAGGAACACAGAATAACTGCCAACAAAATTGAAAGTTAACCTCCATTTCCTGACTTTAATGGTCTCAAGTTAAGAATTAACTTTATCCATGTTCTTTGAGTTATTGTTTTCCCAAAAACCTTTCCTGACTATGTTGAGTTAAAAAAAAGAATCAAAGGGGTCCTTTCAAGCCACAGCATCTGCAGCGTGTCTTCGTCCGAAAAGTCCCTCCTCTGCCAGGCACGCAGTTCCTTTGGTGCGTGAACAGCCACATAAATAAACATGGACGGAGGCGAGCGTGTGGCTGCCCTTGGCGGACACGGAGACCGTGTCCCAGTGATGTCATGGCGTGTAGAGCTGCAAGACAAAACAACAACACAGTTCACCAGGAGAGGCTTCCTGAAGAGGTTACGTGACTTGCCAGCATGGATGTGATCATGAACACACAGAGCCTCGATCAGCCATTGGGCAAATGTTTATTTGGACAGATTTAGAAGGGGAGTGACTTATTCCAGCCAGCACGCTTGTCTGTGTGGTCAGCAGCAGTTCCTCTGAACAGCACAGGGCATTCACCATGCGCTGTAGGAGTCAGGACTGGTTTGCTCAGCGAACCAGGCACAGGCAACCAAGGCTTACAGATCGGATGCTGCACAGAGATTATCCACCTACCAGCAAAAGGTTGCTTGCTTTATCAAAAACCAACCCCTCCCCCCACATATCTTTAAATACCAGTATCTCCTAATGCAGTTTAAAAACCAGCTTCTAGGCAGAACATTGTGGCTGTTGTGCAAAATAAAGCAATCCTATGAAGAGGGATCGGTCTCCTTCAATACTTCCAGTTCAACTTACAGCCACCGGGGTCAGGAAAAGTAAGGTAAACAGAGACTGAATTTCCTTGTTTCTCCTTTTGTGAACATGTAAGAGTTCTTCATCCATACAGATTCTCGCCCAGTTAAGTCTGGTTCATCTTGCCAGGCAGGGTTTAATCCAAGCATACATTTTAAAAGAGGACACATTTGGTTTAGGTAGCCCCCCCCCCACCTCTCTCCTTTTGCTCTCTGGCTCTTTATCCCTCCCTCTCAGCTCTGGAAGTCCTCTGATCCCTCCCTTTTCCCCAAGGACCCAGACTCACATGCTCCCCCCGCCCAAGAACTTGGAGAACCACCCGGCTTCTGTCTCAATGCTGCCGGCCCTCGAGTCTGTAGGTCTAATTTGGGAAACAAATCTATGTCTAGGTATTAATGGATAAAAATCTTCAGAGTGTTTCCCCTTTTCTTGTAATACATTTGCATTTAAATTTGACTTCAAGTCATACAATTGGAAACTCAGTGCCCCACACCTGAATTCTCTCTTTCTGTTTCCAGACAGATAGCAGATCAGTAACCTAGGAGAGAGTCCTTGGAGGCACGAGCTCCAAAGATGAGTTCAAGCTGCCAGGCAGAATTTTTGGGTCATGCAATGATGTCATGGCTCATGCTTCCATTGTTTCTTTCTAAACTGTGAGAGAAAAAGATTCATGTCACCTTTTTTATACATACAGACTTGTGATTCCAGCTCAAATTAATAAAGGTGGATTTTTTGCAAAGCAGCTACTCCAAGACTTCTCCTTCCCAAATAGATCTTCATATCGAATATTAGGATGGGGCAAGAGAACAATTCCAGAAAAGAAGATATCTTTATTGCATATAAGCAGAAGTTACATGGAAACCAAATAAGTAGAGGGATCTAATCCAGGTGGTTTCTAAGCGGAAGCAAGGAGATGTTGGAGGTCTACCCTAGGAGGCAGAATGAGGCATCCACTAGAAGGAACTCTCTGGAGCACCTGCCATGAGAGAGTGAAAACTGAAATCAACCATAGAAACCCACCAAGGGACCAATCAGTGAGAACTCTTACTAGAGCCAAAACAGGGAAGAATGAGGAGTCAAGAAATCTGAGAATAAAGAATAGAAACATTTACTCATGGTGCTATCCAATCATTCATGTATGTAACAAATATTTATCAAAAATCTCAATAGAGCTATTTATCATAACGGTGAATATCATCTCTATTCCCATGAAACGCATAAATCTGTTAAGGAAGATGCATAAGAAAACAAGCAATGATCAAAAAAGAGGTGTAAAGGACACTTGGGAAGAGGAAGCAAGGAGTCCAACCCTTCCTTACAAATGCCAGTTAGGTGGGGTTGGCTGGCAGCTGGTAAAGAAGACTTCCTAAAGGAAGTAGCGTACATAAACTGAACGTCCACATGGGTGGTTCTCCATTCAGACCCGATTTTCTATTTCTTTTATAAGCACTTTACAACACTGTTCTTATTAAGCTGAACTAATGGAACCTTCATGTACACATAATATAATCAATGATTCCCTTTATGAAGAAACCAAAAAAAAAAGAATCAAATAATATGCATTTCAGTGTGCAGCTGTGTTGATCATGTAGTGGGGCCATCATTTTACAATGTCCTTGTGACAGGGTCAGATGCAGATGGCTCCCAGGATATCATGGTGGAGGCTCAAACACCAGGAAAGCATTTCCATAGGTAAAGTGACTTTCACAGATAATGAATGACTTTCAGTGCAAATAAAAACAAAGTCCTATCTTCCCTTGATTCACACAGTAGTTGTAGTCCTGGAAAAATTAGTGCATTTTAAATGGTGCAAACTAGACTTTGAATTCTTCTAGAAAATAGAGGCTTAGCAAAGAGAAAGGTTTCCACCCACAAAAGGGACACCGAAAGTATGAAAATACATAGAACTCGTTAACTGTGAAGAACTCTCCCAAATGTTACACAATGTCTACACCCATGGCCCCTGCCCACTACATGTTAGCTGTGATTCTCAGTCACTAATCATCAAAATATCCACACTTCTCCACAGTGGTTTCCACCTGTGGCACAGATCTTAAATGCCACCGTCCAAAATGAGCCTGAATAAACTTGAGGCAGATGTCTGTGTAATTCTAAAGCACATTATCTCATGGGAAGCTATGCTGTTAAGTCCAGGCCTAAGTAGATTCTGTACTTTCTGTGGAGCACAGAGCCCAGGCCACCCACTCCCAGCAAAGACTTGCCCAGGGATGGGGTGTGGATGCCCAACCAATTGGACCCTTAGAAAATCTCTGCGGGACATGTGCTGGGACAGTCAGGAAATAGTGCTTTCTCTTTTCTCTAGCTATATGGGTTGCAGGCAAAATGTGAAGCATTTCTACACAAAAACCCAAACTACAACCCAAGACCCTGTCTCAAAAAGACAAAAAAAAAGAAAAGAAAGAAAGAAAGAAAGAAAGAAAGAAAGAAAGAAAGAAAAGAAAAAAAGAATTGGGAGCTCTGTTATTTATAAATTTTCCAGTCAAGGGTATTTTGTTATAGCAGCTGTATGGACTGATATTTCTCCTCATTCCATTGGACATTTGATTTAACAAATGTCAATGAGAATCCATTTTGAAGGCATTGCATTTGTCATGTACTTCAGGGTGGCTTTGAACTCACTTTATAGCTCAGGCTGGTCTCAAACTTTCAGATCCTCCTGCCTCAGCATCCTGAGTGCTGGGATTACAGGTGTGTACCACCACACCCGGCTAGGTCCCAAATTTTGAAGTTGGGAAGTCCAAGGCATTAATAGAATCACCACTTGGTAAGGACTCTCTGCTCTGTAGATCATGCCTTGTCACTTTGTCCTCACATGGTGGAAGGGTCACAGTCTCCCTCACATCTCTTATAAAGACACTACTCCATTCTCAAAAACCCTCATGACCTAGCCAGCTCCCGAAGATTCTGTCTGTTAATATGATTTCATTGAAGATTGAGTTTCAACACATGACACAGGGGAGAGGTTGAGCTAAAAATGTTCAGCCCATAGTAGAAGTTATAATTCTTCTTCCGTCCTGATTTTCTTTTCAGGAAGCATATATGAGTCAGATTTGCAACACTGTGATAAAATACCAGAGATAATCAACTTGAAAGAATTACTCAGTTCTTGAGGTTTCAGTCCATGGTTGCTTGGCCCTGTTGCAGCACAGTACTTCATGGTGGGAGTACATGGCAGAGGTCAGCTTGCAGTGGGGAAGGAGAGAGACATAGAGACAGAGAGAGAGACACATGGGAATCCCAGAAGATCCCTTCCAGGACATTTCCCAAGTGTTCTAACTTGCTTCCACCAGGCCCCAGTTCCTAAAGGCTATACCACCTCCCTAATAGCATCTCATGCTGGGGACCAAATCTTTAACACATGGGTCTTGGGAGATGTTCAGAATCCAAACTATAGCAACACAGGACTCTACAGATTGGCCTTCCTCACCTCTGAATCTGCTCACTCTGTTCCTAGAAGTATGGTACTATTTACCTGATGATTAGATTGGAGGTAAATAGGTATACATGACATTTTTGAGGTGGGTGGGGAGAGTCTGTGCTCAGAGAGCCAATATTCTGTGTTTGTATGAAAATCCCTTGTTATACTTTGAACTGTGTCCCCAGAAAAGATATATTGAAGTCCTACTCTTCAGTACTGCAGAATACGATCTTATTAGGAAATACAGTCTTGGCAGATATAAAGTCATAAGACCAGGCTCTCCACCCAGTATGATATTTTGGCCCCCATCTGACCTCCCCCCACCCAGTTTGTATTTTCAAATTCGTTTATTGAGAACTCTTCAGATACACCAAACTCACACTGCTAGACAAAGTATACCACAAATCTCAGGGTAAAATCTCTATGAGGTCAAAAGTTTTCTTTTTGAGAGCACATTTTTTGTCATAATATAACTTCCCTTAGGTATTTCATAGGTTTTTCCAACACTGCTAAATGAAAAGATGTTGAGAGAAAAAGTTATTAAAGTCAAAAAGCTGTTGAAATTACCAATGCTGGCCACAGCTGTCATATTAAAATATAAAAATCTAATGTTTATCTTAAGCACATTATAATTGATTTTAGGATGGAAAGAACTGGGAGTTTCAAAGAGTGGACCTCAGAGTCCAAGTTCAGGGCCCCATGAGGACCACAATGCATGGAGAGTACAGTAGAGGGAGCAGGCATTCTTGCCATGAAGATGTGGGTTCGCTAAATTGGATCTGGACTGTTCCCCAAAGTCGATGAGTTAAAGGCTTAGTTCCCAACCTGAGGCACTATTGGGAGATAGTAGAAGCTTTAGGAGGTGAGGACTTATGGGAGGTTTTAGATCACTGAGGGTGTGCACTTGAGAAGGATCATGCATTGGTATCTCTTCTCTCTTTTTCACATCCCAGCCTTGAGTTGAGGAGACCTTCTCCACTCCCCACTTACCCCCATGATGTTCTCCCTCATCACAGGCTCAAAAGCAGTGGGGCTAACTAACCAAGGACTAAAACTTCCAAACATGGGAGCCAAAATAAACCTTTTCTCTTCATAAGTTGGCCATCTCAGGTACTTCATTATAGTAATGGAAAGCTGACTGGCACAGTTCCTACAGCAGCAAAGAGCAAAGCTGGTTTTCTGATTCTAGGTCCAATTATTTTCCTAGTTGTTACAGTGAAAATGTCAAGTAACTTCCATGAAAAACTTCCATTTTTTATGTGAATGATTGCTTCCCAGATCTTCTTGCAGCCTGAGAGCCCTTGAGAGGTGGATTGTTCAAGTTCCTGCTCAAGTCAAAGCACCAGAACAGGGATGACACGAGGCAGCAGGAACTGCCAGCCCAGCTTCTACACTGACCACAGGCAAAGAAAATAGTGGGAACCATGAATAGTCTGTTCGTGCTCTGATGCTTTTTGCAGCACCAACTTCTCCTCCAAAAGCTCCCCTTCAAATTGGGTTGGACCACAGCTAGCTCTCAGCTGACCGTGCCCTGCTGCACCTCCTCCACCCCGGACTTTGGAAACAGAGCTCTTTAGCATTTCATACATGAGTGATGTGCCAGACACTGGAGAATACTCTATTCATCTCTGGAAGTGATCTGCTACTAACAGAATTATGCTGGAGCTGCAAAGGGAAGACTCTAGCACACGTACATCCCCATTCTTCTATGCCCATCGCAAATTATTACTTACAGTGTGACATACACACTTATATTTCACTCTCAGAGATACACACAATTCACTAGTCAGCTTGGAACACACGATGTTTTCCGCATACTTCAGCTTTTAAAAAATCAAATATCTTTCCAAAAAATGTTTAACTATATGAAAATATTTAATCTCTTGACAGGAAAACCGAGTCTATAATTAAATTAAAAGGATGCATTCTTCTCACCATTTCCATCATGACCCAAAGAAGCAGAATTCTGGGAGAACCAAGTGTTTCCTCTCACAAGCCCATGGCCCTGGCTGCTTGCCCACTGGGCAGTTCCATGCAGAGTACCTAATAACCAATGACTCATCTTCAAAAGGATCTTAGCTGAGAAGGCCCACAGATTTTTATTTCAGATACTTCTAGGTCAGAATTAGATATGAACTGTTTGACATGATGTGATATTTAAGCTTTCTGATTTTCAGAACTTTTTATCTCTAAAATGCAAATCATAGTATGTGTGTCCAGGGATTAAGAAATTAAGTAACCTATGTGTAGTGCACCTACCCTCTGTGAGTGAATCTGCCAAGGATAATATTATTAGCTCATCCAGGTCATGGTGTCCTTAGAGAATAATCCAGAATTGCGGGCTGGTAATGAAGAGAAAGAGGAGGAGAAGGAGGAGGAGGAGGAAGATAAATGCTTACATAATATTTACAGCCTGCCAGGCACTGTTCTAAACTCACAGTATGTATCAGTTCACTTTATGTTCTTGAGGGCCCCACAAGGTGTTCTACAGAAAATGAAAGCAAGATCCAAAGACATGAAGTTAGCTGCCCAAAGTCAAACACTGGAAAGCAGCAGAGTTGGAATTCCACACCAGGCAGTCACAGTCCCTCCTGCACTCTCCATCCCTGCACTCACCTCTTGTTATCCAGTGATAATCACCGGGGTCTTGGACCTCCTGAAGTAAAGTTCATTAGTCTCCCTTTTCCTTTGGAATTAGAAGCAGCCTCTCAAGATTTCTCCTAACTCCTCTCTAGTACTTGCACTAGGCTTGGGGAAAACCTGCTTAAAATTCTTGGAGATACAGAAAACATCCTTTGGTGCAGAAGAGGAATTGGAATCACCTTTCTTTCTTCATGCAATGTGTAACTCAAAATGTTATTAGCAGGGAAACGCACACTGAACCAACAATAAGATAACACTGCACAGGCCTTACAAGGGTCAAAAGGAACACCAAATGCTGGTGAGGATGTGGAGTAATACGAACATGAGACGGACTGCAAAAGCACACAGTCACTTCGAATATACTGTGAAAGTTTCATAACAAAATCAAATTTATACTTAACATAGCATCCAGTAATCTTGCTCCTTGGTATTTCCCTAAAGTAAATTAAAAAAAAAGTCCACAGAAAAACCTTGCATATCAGTATTTGTATCAGTTTTTTCGTAATTGTCTAATTCAGAAGCAATCAAGATGTCATGTAGTTAATGAATACATAAATAAAATTGTGGTACTGTGTTAATCAGCTTTCCATTATTGTAACAAAAAAAACCAAAGTAATCAACTTATAAAGGGAAAAGGTTCATTTTGGTTCGTGGTTTCAGTGGGTCTGGTCCATGAGTAGTTAGTCCCATTACTTTTGGGCCTATGATGAGGCAGCTCACCATGGCAGGCAGTGGCCGGCAAGGAAAAGCTGTGGATCTCATGGCAGGTACTCAAAAAAATAAAAAATAAAAAGAAACCAGAAAGACAAAGGGGTAAGTAAGTTTCTTACTATTTCTTTCAAGGGCATTTCTTCCATTACCTAAAATCTCCCACCAGACACCACTTCCTAAAAGTTCACCACACATCTTAATAGCACCACTCTCAGGAATAGGTCTAAAACACATGGGTTTGGGGGGCAGATTTTATTTAAACTCCAGCAGGCTCAATAAAATAATCAGTGCTAAAAAAGAAATGAGCTATCAAGCTAGGAAAATGCATAGAGAAAACTTACATGTATGTGTGTGTGACTAAGTAAGAGAAGTGAGTGTGAAAAAACTGCAGACTGCATGATGCCAAGCAGATGGCATGCTAGAAATGCCACAGCTATGAAGAGGGTAAAAAGGTTAGTGGTTGCCAAGGATTGGGAGGGGAGGATAAAGACCAGAGCACAGAAGATTTTAGGGTAGTGAAAATACGCTATATAATACTACAATGATACATTTGTCAAAAGCATAGGAGATCCCAGAACAAGAACAAACTCAAACACAAATACAGATATAGAGTGGTTATGACACCACTGTGGGTTCATCAGACATGCATTACTCTGGCAAGCAATGCTGATGAGGAGGTACAGGTACGGGGGCAGAAGAACATGGGAAATCTTTACACATTCCTCTCAGTACTGCTGATTCTAAAATTCCTTTAAAATTAAAGTATTTTTAAAATTCAATTAGCTGAAACACTGCATTATTATAATTATACATATTTAAAGCTCTCTGGTATGTCCACATGGGTTGTTTTCATAGTTATTACCTATGATCTCACTGTAGTCAACACATCCTTGCCTAAGTTCCAATAAGATTCCTTGTCCTAATTCAAACTTAGTTGAAGACTTGCAAGTCCTGTCTAAGAAATTCCCTGGAAAGTTTTATTTACCCCCAACTTGCACATGATCTCTACTTGATTTCAGGTCCCCTGAGTATGCTTGAGCGTGTAGAGGCAGCCGCTTCCATTCTGGTCCCACAGTGAAGTACATGGTAAGAGAGAAAAATGAAATTCTAGTCACAAAAGCTCTGTGAATTCCTTTTCATCTTGTATTTGCCATTCTCTTAACTTGGGCATCTTTAACTTGAAATACTTGGCAGGCAGTTTACTCCTAAAGGTCATTTACTTTTTTATTTTGTCCTTTCTATTGTATTCTTGATAGAGAAGGGGGTAGTCTATTATTCAATCACAGGGAATGTGGCATTAATAAATATTTCAACATTTAGTTAATTGTATTTTCATTATCCTTGTCCTGAGGCTTTGTGGGCTAAGAGTAAAATATATTAAATCTGAAATAGAAAAACCACGACTTCAATTAATTCCTAAGTGGGACCTGTTTCAGGTTTAGATGGAAGAAGCTATTCCACTGTGACCTTGGTGGTTCCGATAGCCTCTGTGGGGCTGTTTGAATGCCAGCCAAGACTCCTGGCCCCAAATTAGCAACATCTCCCCAACTCTGTCTCCCTCTTCCTCTCCCTCTTCCAGTATCTCCCCCCTGCTCTCTCTCTCTCTCTCTATTTCTTCAGCTCATGAAGGATTCCTGCCCTTCCAAATACTATTGAAGGTATTAAGCCTTATCAGGTCTCAGCCTTGTTATCAGCTAACACCTTACTGACAACTAGCTGGGAGTGAAAGCTGGCCAGGAATGTGACCCTCACAGGCACTGGACCGGGAGGACAGGAGGGCTGCAGTGAGAGGGACGTCGTGTAGGGTGCAGGGACAGGCTAGTGACAGCCTGTAGCACGATGGGGCAGGATGCAGCTGGTCTTGCCTTCAGGCAGGTTTTACTTGGAACTAGAATTCAGTTTCCGGGCAGGAGAGGCTTGGGAGTCCCTGGCACGAAGGAGCTACGGGAGGGAAGAGGGGATGCAGCTGTCCCTGCAGCTTCTGTTCAGTCCCAGATGGACCGGGTTAAGGAACAGACACTCAGCCAAGGGAGGGACGCAAACTCTGCTATGTCACCACCAGATAAACAGCTCCTCGTGCTTCTCAAACTCTTTGTCCACTCTGACCATGCAGTGATCCACTACACCAATAAACACGAGCCACCAGTGCGGTATACCGCTGTACCTACAGCGTCTCACACGCCCCTTCCCGAACACTTTGTGCATGTCACGTGTCTCAGCCCTCGCTGCACCTGTGTGCAGTAGATAACCAGCTGCGTGCTCTTCCATTTTCCACAGATTAGAACTGAGTTAAAAGAAGCAGAAGAATCCACCCAAGAGCACACATTCTGCTAATGAACTGAGCGAACTGAGACCACATTGGTTTAATTTCAGAGCCCAGGATTTTATACACCAGACCATTTTATTTCCTTATACTTATGAAATTTTTTTAAAAGGTATTATTTTACTCACTATCAAAACATTATAAAAAATACAGTGGCTGTGCATATTCAACTATTTTTGTCCCAGAAATTAAAAGGCAAGGAAAATAATAAAGTTAGTAGTCCCAAGTCCTTGGCGGATTGCAGAACATAGAAACATGTCGGATCTACACAAGAAATCCTGTGTGAAGTAACATATCTTTCTTTTTTACCCTCGACAATGCAGCTCACTTTTTTTGGTACTGAGATTAAACCCCAGGCCTTTTTGCTGAGCTACATGCTCAGCTCTCTTTTATCCATGTTTTTGCTTTAGCATTTGCTCATTTTAGCATTTGTTCTGTATCTACCATGGAAAATGTCTCTCACAGGGAAAAGCTCATATCAAGACTTCATCTGCTCAGGCTGTTCATGAACCCAACTCTGGTTTTGAATATCATTTAGATAAAAATCATCACATTAGGAAGTTCTAATCAGAGCATGCTGCCTGGGTCACGGTCCCCTGGTCACCCTGGGCATTCCTAAGAAAGGCAGACCAGACCATGCAGGCTCAGAGTAGTCCTGGTGGAGAAGAACAGAGCACCACACAGGCACTGCCAACAAAGGTTTCCAAAAGTTTTAACAAGCAGATTTTTCTTTCTTTCTTTCTTTCTTTCTTTTTTTTTTTTTTTTTTTTTTTTTTTTTTTTTTTTGACTGAAAGGGAAATGCAGTCAAGAGGGAAATTGCAATAAAATTGCAAGTAAGTCAGAGGTTTGTTTTTGTCTCTGTGAATTAGTTCTCACACATTTTCTGTTACTAGACTTAATTTTGGTAATGTGTAATTATAACCACCGGCTTACCCTTAGGCAACGAATAGTCAAGTCTATTTCCTGATGAACTTGAGAAAGGCCAGAGGTTAATTGGGCCATGCCTACTTAAAATGTCAGGGGCTTAAAGGTAGAGTTTCTCACCTCCCCACAGGACCTTCCAACATTATCAGAACCAGGGATGGTTCAGCAGCCTATGAAAAAGTCAGACATATGAATGTTTTCGTATTAGAGAAACCAACCCAATTTCCCCTAAACTGTGCTACACTAAATGAACTGCTCCAACTTCCTGAAACCTGAAGAAAACACAAAAGGCTTTCAGAGTCTGGGCCTCACCAATCTGACCTTAGAGCCCTGCCCTCACTACAAAAAACAGAAGCAACTGAAATTTATACTCATCATCAATTATACAGAATCGGATCTGTCACCAACCTCGAAAGCTGAGGGTTCCTAGGGAAAACGAGTAGCATACATTAACAAAAAAAGTCCAAAGCGGATTCAGAAGGATGGGAGGTGGAATGCCAGGAAGCAGTTACAAAAGGTCCTGTGTGTGACCACAGATTTGTACTGCAAACTTAATTCTAAATCAGACTTAGTTTGGCTGCCTGCAAATTTCATCAAGGCATCTAAAGAATCAAAATGAACAGTTTTTATGAAACACAATCATTGGTTTTCATTTAGAATTTCACTAAGCCAAGCATTTAGCGTTTATAACTGAGTACCTTCCCAAGGAATTCATGTGCTCAGAGGTGGGCTTGTGGACGGTGACTGGACGCTGGGAGGCTGGACCCGGGGTTGGTGAGAAGAGGTAGGTCACCAAGGGTGTGACTAGGGGAGTGAAACTCTCTCCCCACCCATCATCCTTCTTTTTGCTTTGCTTCCCAATCACCATGATGTGAGCAGCCTCTCTCTATCCAGGTCCTACCATGCCACCAACCAGGCAAGGATTGAAAATTCTAAACTGTGAGCCAAAGTAAACCTCTCCTTCCTTACCCAGTGATGAAGAAAGTAACTAAAATGCACAGAAGGGTGATTGTCAGTAGGTAAAAGAAAAGGTGGAGAAAACAGCTCAATATCTGGCTGATCTTACCAAGATTTTCCATCATGAATCAGCCGAACAGATGGGGAACACCAGTGCAGAGTCACAGGCACATAGCCCAGCAGTCCAAAGTGTAATAGCCAAATAAATACTACAAGTGGGTATTCGTGAATAATTTACAAATAAGATAAACCAAGACAAGTGCTACACAGACTTCCATCATACTTCTGTTTTCAATTCTTCAAATTCTTAATTTTGGCTATAATTAAAAACAAACAATAAACCTCCTCCCCAAAACACTGAGCTGCTGAAAACCTTCAAACCGCTCTAGAGTAGCTCAGCGTATTGCTGAAGCCCACATTCCTAAGACAAGAAAAGAATGTGTCAACAGAAAAGGCTTGTGAACTAATTTTTCACAAGGACAAGCTAATGAAATGTCGTAGACAGAAGAGACTTACAACCAAAGAAAGATACCTGATGTCCCTGGCACACTCTCTGACCACTCATTCAGAACTCCAGAGATAATCTTTCAAAGAGAATACTATCTGACTCTCCACACTGAAAGACAATTGATATTTCAAATTATTTTAATCATGTAGCCTTAAATGTTCTAATTTAAACAAATTCAAGAATGCTTGCTTTTGAAGGAAAAAGAGGGGAAGAATGGTGATATCTTTCATATTTGGGAAAATAAATCCTAATGATACAAAACAAAAATTTTCTTGTCTTGCATCTCTACATATTTTTACACTAATGGTATAAATCTCATACTCTGATGGAAACATAGTACTTTAAATGTTGTTTTTGTGTTCCAGATGCTAGTAAATGTTGCTTTTGTGTTTGGATGATAAGTACAGCTTACTCTAATAATTATGTTCAGCCAGGTCTTCAGTAGGTGAATTAAAGGAAAAGAGCACTTCAGGAACTAATAGTCACACTCAGAGACACATTCTGACACAACACTTTTGAGTTTTAGTTATATACAAATGTTAAAAAAGATCAGAGCACCAGGACCTTGAACTCAAGGTTTATCCCTTACAGAATTAATGAACTAAGAAAAATGAGCCCTGTGATCTGCTATATGCATCCCTTCCAAAATAAAATTTTCAAACATATTTTCAAAGCTTATTCTCCTTGATAAAATATATTTAAAAGAAAATTTATTAAACTAGAAAGATAAGCCATGTCTATTAGGTTAAGCTAAAAATCAGAATGCAAATTACACCATAAATAGAGAAAAATACAATAGGCAAGAAGGCAACATGCCAAACATTATCAGTGATTACCTCAAAAATGAGCAATTACTACTTATGCTTTTCTTAAACTTTGAAATTTCATAAGTGAATTATTTTGAAAGCCATTGAAAAATACAAAATACAAAACAAATAGAATCTCTAGTCAAGATGGGATTGTAAATAAGGTGGTCACAGACACAAGTCTCAAAAATCAAAACAGCAGAAATACACCAATGTTCTTACAGAATACAAGATTAGCAGCTGCAATATACAAAGAATCCCATATAACAGAAAAATAGATGAAAATTCAAGCAAAATTTACAAAAAGATACCCAAACCTTCTAATAATGAGGTCACTTATAAGTTGAAACCAGTTATCACTTCATATTCATAATATTTGGAAAACATTAAAGTACTGAAATTCCAAGGATGTGAGGAAAGGGAAACTATGAGGTGGTTGGTGACTGTGTAAATCAGCGCACCACTCAGGACATAGTTTGATGATGGCATCTGGGCGACTCCAGGACTCATGAAGAACGTCACAAGCATGAACCCACTCTTGTATTAGAATGTTTCTTGCAGCATTGTCTGAAACAATGTAACAATGTAAACAATCTGAAAACCTGTCAGTAGAAGAAAAGATAAAGTCCCAGTGTCTCACATAATAGATTGCTTTAGAGAAATTAAAATAAACAAGATAGGGCTGTACAAACATTGAGAAATGTTGGAAACA
Organism: Dolichotis patagonum; assembly: GCA_004027295.1. Classification (NCBI taxonomy): domain Eukaryota; kingdom Metazoa; phylum Chordata; class Mammalia; order Rodentia; family Caviidae; genus Dolichotis; species Dolichotis patagonum. Next base: position 85,246 of record PVJX010002141.1, on the reverse strand, counting down.
TCAATTTGAATAAGAAAAGATATGTGCAATACAAATTTTTCTGGATCTTTCTTTTGTTAGGTGGCTCATTACCATTTGTGTGAACTCTTAAGGCACATAAAATAATACTATATATGGAATAAATGCTAATTTCACAATAGTTAAATAAGCAAATAACTTTATATTTTATTGCTGAATAAAATAACTAAAAAACTTTAAATACCTCCAGTAAATACAGTGTTTTTGCATGGCTACTGGGTACATGAAGTATATCCTATTATTATCTATATTTTTCAAAATGCTTGCTATAGCTCATAATTTTCAAGATTAAGTAGTCACAGTATTTTCCAATTAAAAGGTTATTTCTGGTTTTATAGAGTCCATGTTAGAGTGGAGGGGAAGGGTCTGCATTTCAGAGTTTACCCAAAAGTTGGTCGTTAACCTGGACAGTACGGAGAGCTTGCAGACGACACAGTGAGGTACTTAGTGGGGATGGTAAGGGGTGGGGTGAGGAACAATGACTGATCCCTGAGTGTCTGAAGAAGAACTGGACCTAGAGGGTGAAGGGAAGGTGATAATACCCTGAACATGTCTGCAGTGGGAAAGATTAAGCCTCAACAGGGCTTCTGGATAAGTGGAGCCCAAGGGCTCACAACTGAGAAACGTGCTACGGGCTGAAAGAGCCAAGTAAGATAGAAGAAGAGCAGGAAGGTCCAAATTGTGACCAGATCATAAAAATTCAAAGCATAGCAGTTCTGGCGATTGCCCAGGTCTGATTAAACACACAAGAAATGTGCTTGAGGGCAGGATCTTGGTCAAGGCCAGGAGGAGCCCTCACGGAAGCCCTCAGGATTCCACCGGCATCTGCAGCAAGCAGGAAGCAGAGAAGCTTGTGAACTGCAAGGCCCAGCAGTGAAGATGGCGGTCAAGGACAGGAAAGGCAAGGTGGGAAGTACATAAATGGCCGTGTGACATGTTTGAGCAAAAAAAAAGGGGGTGAGGGAGAAGGTCATTAGGAAAAGTAAGCACTGTTAGCAGACAGGAAATGACCAGCAGCACAAAGTCATTCATTGCCACTCTGGTTTCTCTTCTGTCATCCCCAGGGTCAGGCAGGTGACAGGGACCTTGGGCATTTTTGGGCTCTGATTATGGAGATAAAATGGGGGTACATTTTATTTGTATCTAGATAAACATATTTATAGTTTAGAGTCACTTCCATGTAGGGATACTGCTGGGTACCATGGGGTAGGAATATCTTCCAGAAATAATCTAACTCTCCACCTTGGCAACTCACCTGAAATGTCACTGCTAGGAGAATGAGTGGATGGTCCTGAAAGACAGGTGAAGACAAGCAACGTTTGCAAAAGGCACAGACCAAAGTGAAAAGTCATCAAACCATCTAAACCCAAAATGTATGGGGCAAAATAAAAGATAGATAATAAGAAATACGCTGATAGATCTTTTGCAAGTGGCAAGAGGACAGTGAGATGGAGGGAGGAGAGGAAGAAGAGGGGAAGAGAACAAAAAAAGAATTAAGATGCTTTATGTACATGTACCAACTCTATGAAGAATGTAGTCATTATGGATGGCAAATGTACTAAAAACTGGGGAAAAGAATCATCAATCAAGAAATATAGCCGGGGTTTTAGCTCAGAGGCCTAAGTGCCTGCCAGGCAAGTGCAAAGTCATGAGTTCAATTCCCGGTACAAAAAAGAAATACAAGCAGCTTTTTGGCATCCTGTTGTGGATTAGTCAAAAATTATCTTGTTTTCTGCATTTTGTAATGTCTATAGAAGGTCAGCTTTGTAAGTGTATCATTTCTTGTGATTGTTTTTCTTACCTAACTTTATATTTACAGAGTAAAGAGAGTCCTCCAAAATCATAAGTTCTAGAATTTGGATTCATTTCCAATGATTAAAATTTAGACTCCAAAGAATAGTAAAGAGTAATTAAGGATTAAGTCTGCTTCTCCATCTTCAGTTCACAAGGTTTTGTCTTTTCCCCAAAAAAATACAAGTTAAGATGTGGCCAAACATAATTTATTTTATTAAAATTTATGTAATCACTGTTTTCCTAAACTGTAATCCAAGGACCAAGGAATAAGATCAAACTTTTGAATATAGCAATTCCTGCCAAGTTTAATGACCTCTTAATAGTATGAGAGTTTCAATGTCTTTTTGTTTCTAATTTTTTTTATCATTGTTTGGACAAAACTCTGCAAAACAAAACATGCTACCAATGATAATAATGGTCTTTTTAAAAAACTGAAAATATCAGAATTCTACTCACTATATAACCCTAAAAATTAATCCCATAAGGATATTTGGAAACAACCCAGAAATAAAAGTCACAGGATTCCACAGAGTCCATGTAGAGAATATAGAGACAAAATTAATTCTATTCATAGTGAAAAGGAAAAAAAATGCCTGTAAAACCACAAGTAATAGGAAATCACTCAATTCTGTACACCCTTTAACAGAAATTGGGAAAAGTTTCATGGTTGTCTGATTTAGAGAAAAGAGTTTTTATTTAGTCAGAACACTTCACAACAGCTTCCAATGATTTACTAAGCCTAAATCATCAAATGCTCATCCTGAAAGACATCCTTGCATGTCTGAGAGGAGTCTTTGGATCTAGCTTGGCTTTTCTTATTTTTTTCCCCTTTTCTTCTCTTACGAGAAAGTGATGACTTTCTCATAAGTCTGCTTCAGGAAGGGAGATGCTCATTACATAAATTGTGAAATTCCCCTGTACCTTTCTAGCAGAGCACCTGGAACCAGAGCCCACCAGAGTCTTCCTTAACTCTCCCTCCTTCTGCTCTGCTGTCTGGAACTTCCTCTGCTGATAGAAATGGAATCTGACACCACCCATCAACATCTGCCCCAAGACAGGGAGCTGAAGTGAACAGTAAGCTCTCTCCAAGGGCTCTTTGCCAGCCATTGATATTTGGGGGCAGGGACATCCTCTTTTTTGCTTTTAGTTTCTCTTGGTTTTCCTGCTTATTTCCATTTATTTGTTTGTTTGTATGTTTGTTTTTTGCTTGCTTGCTTGCTTGCTTGCTTTTTCATTCTTCCTTTTTCTGTAATGCTGTCTTTCTCTTTCTTTTTCTTTCTTTTTCTTTCTTTCTCTTTCTTTTTGCACAGAAAATGTAGGAAGTTGTAGCTTTGATTTTTACAAATTAGGAATCATTTGTTTTCCTAAAATGACCACTTGTGAGATAAAGAGTTATACCACCCCAAATACAATGAAATGAGCAAAGAGATCACAAGCTCCTGGTTGGGACACACACACATGCACACACACATGCACACACACACACACACACACATGCACACACACAGAGCGATTCCTCAATGCCCTTCTTCCTGCAGCAGTATCCCACAACAGGCCCAAGCAGATTCTCCATGGAGCACCCTAGGGCACTGAACCTCAAGACCTCTAATTTCCAGCTTACTGGTTTTCCCATTACATTAAAGTACCCTTGTTATTTGAACTAAAAGTTGTTACGTAGGTAAGTTAAAGGAAAACCCTATTTCTGCTTTTTTGACTGTGTGCCCTTAAAAATATAGGTAATCTAATAATCTTATTTCTCCAGGCTAGACACAAAGTATCTTCCCTTCTCACCTCCTTCCCTCGCCCTTTACTAATCCTGGGCAGCAGCCCAGGTGGTTTACTCCTACCTCCAATTAATCTAGGGACTTTCTTTGGTCTTTCACACAAGCTGTGCATCCTCCCTTGATACCTTCCCATCTTTGCTATAGACAAGGAAATCCTGCCAACCCTTCCAAAGGTCTGTTAGTCATTCCTGTCCCCGTCCTGTGGTGGTCCCAATGGTGTCCAGACCCCTGATTTCCCAAGTGGAAATCTTTCCCTGTCAATTTCAGCTATTGTAACCACTTACATTTTCACATCATATTTTACACATTTATGCTTTAATTTTATAATTAGGTTGGAAAACTAAAGACATAACTCTTTGTACTTTCTAGAAAAATATTTAGTACAATCACTTACTCATTGCAATTATTCAATAAATATTAAGTAAACTAATTTGCAGAATGGACGGATGACGGGTAAATAGACAAACTGCATATGGATATGTGAAGCATTGAGTTTAGGTCTATGAACTCTAGAGCACTACTGTAAGCTCTAGAAGTTTCCAAACAGAATTTTCCTTACCTACTTTGTCCTCATTGGTGGACACTGTTTCTGGTGATCACATAGAGTCCACTCCTTCCTTGTTTATATATTTAACTATATCTAGAGAGATTCCTTGGTGCAGAGTGTTACGAAAATGAAGAAAAAAATTGTTTAAGATGACTGAACACACAGTCCATGATGAGAATCCTAACAATTTATAAGGAGTACTTTACTTAATGATTTCTAAATGAAACACATTGTTCTAATGAGAGTTGCTGATTCCTCCTGATTGCAAAAAAGAGTTAGCAATTCTCTGCGGCAAGGCGCAGGACATCATCTGTCCTTTTAAAAGCTCTCAGGATCCTATACTTCTCCGATGCCACAACAACTCCACTGAAGTTACCTGATTTCCACTAGGACTCTCGTGACAAGTGTTGGTCTTTGTTTATTCACTAACAGTGCTAAGTTCCGAATCCTTGCCAACTTCACCAGTTACAGGAGATCCTGTTTATGAGGCTCAAAGCTCTGTGGTTACAGCAATTGCAGGTATTTCTCTTTGCCAAGTGCCAAGGGTCTGTGACCTTTGTGGCTATAGTTTGTCCATGGATGAAAACTTTCTTCTGTCTGGTAACCATGAGATGATTTGAACACAAAAATCAAAATGCTTGAATAAAACATTTTCTTTCTTTGTGAAAACATGACGAAAATGTCAAGAAAACTAAATCTCAAGCTTTGCAGGAATATACAAATATACAAAGAGTTTCTAAAAGGCTTTTTTTCAAAAGCTCTACAATATAGGATATCAAAATTAGTTCAAATTATGGACTTTAAATCCACATATATGTCTCATATAATGCCCAAAATGGGTTACATTTCATTATTTAAAAAATAAATAAATCTTGCTCACTTAGTTAATAGCTTAAACAAATCTTAACCTGTAAACTCAGTGCTGCTGGAAAAGGAAGCTTATGAAAAACGAAATCCTAAGCAACAATTAAAGTTTCTCCTAACTCCCACTAATAATAATTTCCTTCAAAAGGAGATCATTAGGAGGATTAATATATATTTAAAATTAAAGTTTATTTTATATACCATGTGTTCTACATAATTATAAAAATATGTTTAAATTTAAGAAGAAAATAAAATAAGTAAAATTTACTTATGTAAAAAGTACTGCAAAACTGCCTTCTCTCTCTCACTCATATTGAAGCATGGACTATATTCTAATGGTATTTCCAAATGATGCAGGTGCATATTTTTTGTGGCACCCAACAATTCTTACCTGGCTTGTGCTGTTTTTATCATGTATTTTGCTGGGTCTGTGTTGAATCCATCCTGTGTCATACATAGTAACTAACACAAAGCTTTGCATACATGTCTTGGTTAGTTTCTTGTTGCTGACACAAAATACCTGTCACCCAAAGTTGAAGAACAAAAGGTTTCATTTAGCTCAGTTTGTAGAAGATTCAGTCTATAGTCAACAGGGTGGTACGGCAGAGCAGAAACAGTCCATAGGAGGGTGAGCAGAAAAAGCAAACAATCTTTCCCTTTACTGTATTTTCCATCCAGGCTACAAGTTTATTGGTTGGTGCCACCCACACCCAAGGTGGGGCCTTCCAGTAACCACACCCAGGACAATACTAACCCAATCATCAGACTAATGGAATCATTTCACTCTTAATCCATATTCACACACCTTAGATCCAACCTCCTCCAAAAAGCCTCATCTATGAGTGCATAAGGCTTTGGGGTTACATCTAGATACAAGCCATAAAAACACAGCATTGCCAATAAATATTGCTTAAATAGCTAAACAAATCAATGCTTTCTTCTATTTGGCAAGGCCAGAAGAAAAACAAATATCATGGTGCCAGAAATAGGAAGTCCAAAGCTAACAGTCATCCAAAAGGTAATATATCATTCTCCTTGTCTAATAGCTGCAAAGGAGAGTCACACAAATAAACAAATCCAAGTGTGCTCAACCTGTGCCAGAATCCAGCAGCAGGCTGAGAGCTCCAACCGTGTGTCCATATCTGTTCCAGAAATGACCATTCTGTGGGTAAACCCGACCTGGTCACCTACTCATCCAGAAAACATTAACTGGGGCATAAAAAGTGTCAGGCAATGTGCAAAATAAGTAAAACACAGACTGAGTTCTCAAGAGGTTCCCAGTCCATTGGAAAAGACAGCATGCTGAAAATAATTGCAATCAAGTCACAGATTTAAATAAATAAATAAAAGCTAAGGGATTCCAATAAAGGAATACGGAAAGTAGAGTTTTTCTTCTCATGGAGAAACAGCGCTGGCTCCCAAAAGGAAACGGTGTTGAGTACAGTGATGCTGACGTAAAAATGAGTCAACCAAAGTGAAAAGCGTGAAGAAATATCTTAGGGTAAGAAAATAGCCCATATAGCCCAGCAGGAAGGACAGAGTAAGAATGACAACATCAGAAAGAAATACAATTGCTGTGGCAACAAGTCTAGACTGTTCCAAAGAAGAAAAAGTTGAAGATGTACCTGTAAGAAATGCCAGGACTAATTATGGTGAGCAGATGAAAGCAACACTCAAACTTGTTGGAAGGGGCTGGGGATTTAGCTCACTGGCATAAGCGCCTTCTTGGCAAGTGCAAGCTCTTGAGTTCAATCCCCAGTACCAAAAAAAAAAAAAATGTTGGAAGTTGTCCCTCAAAAAAATATATAATTAATATCTATATATACATAAATAGATATATAGATATATGCCAGACAAGCTCAATGAAAAAGGAAAGTTATAGAAACCAGAAAGACAAATCAAAGGAAGGCAGTCTACGCTTAAGTGTGTCAGCTGTGTTTCTTTGATTACTTAAGTTCCAGGAACAGGCACTGCTCAGCTGAAGCCCAAAGGGAGGCTATTAGCAGAGCCCACGGAGCACTCTGTGAAGTCCGAGAAAAGCTAGATTCAGGCTGAGACAGGAGTGGGGTCTTGCCCAGGTCCAGGAAGCATGGACTGCTCAACAGTGTGACTCAATAACAAAAGACACACAGCTCCAGCTATAGCAGAACTTTTATCATTCTGCTCGAAATTCAGATTCCAGAGGGAGAGATCACATTCCTTAGCTAGTGGAGGGGAGGCCTCCCAGATAAGCTGTCTCACTAGAGTGCACTCAACAAGGGAAGTGCAGATCCCCAGAATGCAATCAGGCCAGGGTCAAGGACAAACAGTCAAAAGCACACACACAAGACCAAAGTTCACTGCAATAAACAATACTGTAGAAGGGGACACAGCACAGGAAGAGGGAAATGCAGACGTAAGAAGCAAATATTCCTATGCTGTGTGATGCCCAGATGTACCTAGCAGATGTCCCTGGTGCCCCTGAGTCCTGTTCTGCATGAAGAGGAAAATAAAGGCATTTATTATTCCTGGCACATTTAAAGAGATGGACAGAGAAGGTAGGAGCTGCGCACACAATTTGAACTGACGTGAAGTGAAGCAAAGGCAGCCCAGCCTGCTCCTCTGGTGCATGGTGGTCACGCAGAGCAGACAACAGTGGAATTCGGAAGGCTTGGTGGTTGGCGCTTTCTTTGCCCAAGGCGATATCTGGGGCACGAGGACGAGAAGGGATCCTGACAACAGCTTTAGGTGACAAATAAAACACCTTTGTCACCAGGAACAGGGAAACCCTATAAATGTTGCTGTTAAGAAAACAGTTCTCTGTGTTCAAAAGGCCACCCTCTGCAAACTATTATCTCTCTTTGGAAGGGCAAAAGTAGGTTACTGAAAAGTTCCAGGTTCAGATGGAGGAAGCAGATCTTCAATCTGGCACCAAGAGAGATCTTGAAAACGACTTTCCTGGGAGGTGCAAATTACATCTTGGGCCACTTGTACTTAATCCAGAACCCAAATGTACCAGTGTATGTTTGGGCAAGTCTCCTGTGTGTGCCACAAAACGGAACCATGTGGCTGTGAAATTCATGGATGCCCCAAATGCCCGGGGTAAACAGGCTACACACACAAAAGTTCATCTCTTTGTACCTTAGACTTTATCCCAAACTGTGCGTCAGTCTAAACCTGAGTTCTGGAGCGAGGTGTAAGGGTTCCTTGGCACTATGGAAATGTGCGGAATTGAAAACAGGGTTTCTCCAGCAAAACAAGAATGACTACTGAAGGCAGAAAAGCAGACCCAGAAGCAGTGCATCAATGAGGGGATCTCAGTAAAATACGAACCTTTTGTCTTTTTCTATTCTTCTCTTAACCTCTATAGAATATTATACTAGGCGCCATGTTGGAACTTAGGGCGCCGAACCAACCAGCAACTAGCCTGCCGCCCTGGTAAGTGACTGTGGTCTGGCAAGCCGCAGCCACCCTAGGGCGGGAAAATAAGAAGCAAGAGCGTCTCCTGAGATCCACGCCATGTTGGAACATAGGGCACTGAGCCAACCAGCAACCAGCCTGCTGCCTACCAGGGCACGGGCTTAGAATCAAACATACCACATCTCCCCTCTCCCCTCCCCCCATTAGCAATTGGGATCCAAGGATCTGGGTATCTCTTAGGAGGTGACCATATGGTACAGCAACTCGGGGGAGTTTCCTTCTACTATCTCTGAAGGCAGATATTTTTATCGCTGTTTTGCTTTGTCCTGATTAACGGTGTTGCTCTATTCAATACTCTGTGTTGATGTGTTCTATAATGTTGTGTATTTCTTTGATTTTGCTGTACCTTGTAGAAGAACAACTATTGCGAAGACAACAAGATATACAATATTGCCTATTACTGTTGTCCTGGTGACCTGCTGTGATGTTCTGTGCCAATTTCACTGCACTGTCTCAATTGGCTTTATTCTATCCTGTTTTGTTATAACCGTTTGCAGCCTCACTGTGTGTTCACTTTGTATGTCTTAATTTTGTAACATGAACAGCTATTTCTGGGAGGACAGTATGTGGTTTGTCAACTAGTGATTTCTTTTTTTTTTTTTTTTTTTGAGATTCTGTATTGTTTCTACCCTTTTTTCTGCATTGCTTTTTTTCTCTTTAAATAAAATATTTTAAAAAAAGAATATTATACTAGGCAGATTGCTCAGGAATTTTTCCTGTTTCATAATATCCTCCAGTTACCCACAAGTATTCTATTAAAGTTACGTGATGGTGTTATAATGAGGTAAGAAATGAGAAGTTGACTGAGAAGTTGACTGTTATGGCTTGTATCTAAATGTCCTCTCAAAGCGTCCTATGCTCAGAGGTGAAGCTTTTCATATACAGCTGGATCTGGGGTGTGTGATTTATGGGTTTTGGGCATGTAGTACCTGGATTGGTCCACTGATTAAATTAATGCATTAGTTCTAGGTGTGGCTGAATGAACTGACTCAAAACAGAAATCCTGCCCTGGGTGGGGTGGCACCAACCAATAGGCTTGTGGCGTAGATGGAATATAAAGGGTCAGAAGGGTGGCAGGATTGCTGTTTCCTGCCTGCATGCCATGGGCAGTTTCTCCTCTGACATGCCTCTTTGCTGTGCTTCCTTGCTTTAGAGTCATCCAACTATAGACTGAAGCCTCCACAAACTGTGAGCCAAAGCAAACCTTTCATCCTTTAACTTGAGAGTGTCAGGTATCTTGTCTCAGCAATGAGAGAGGAACTAAGACACTGGCCTTCACTCCATCTCTATCCAGCTGAGCCTCAAAGGTGGTTGCAAGAGCTTCATAACAACAGAATATGACTTCAACTACAAAGAAGGAACTGGAAGGAGAGAACCCACTGCTACTGGAGAATGTGGCTGCAGTGCTAAGGAGAATACGGGAGGGGAAAAAAATCCCATGTCTGTGAAATCTGCTATACACAAGGATCCATGTAAGGTCAGCAAGAAGTTGATGCAACAAAGATATACCTTAGTCATTTGAAGATACAAAACAAAAGTCACCAGTATCCCAGAGAAAAAGCAGTGACTGATGAGAGCATTCACAAAAAGCTCACCACTGAGTTCTCTGCAACTTTAAGTACTGCAAAATAATAGACCCAAGAAATCTATACTCATTAGAGCTTATCCAAGTATTATTAGCCAGGCATGGGGCCCATGTTTGCAAGAAACTAAAGCAGGAGGGTCACAAGTTCCATTGCCAGCCCAGGGAAGTTAGTGAGAATCTTCCTTCCCTCCTCCAAAAAAATTAATAGGACTGGGTATTTAGTTCAGTGGTATAGTGCCACTGGGATCAGTCTCCAGTACTGCAAAAAAATATTTATTTAACAAAGAGGACTGGGAATTATAGTTCTCTCTTGGTTCAATCCCCAGTACCTCAAACAACAACAAAATGTATTATTCTTATGCAAGGGGCACTAATCTAATCACACACACAGAGTCTAGAAAAGTACTGCTTACCCTCTGAAAGAAGAAAGCACTACAAGCTATAAAGTAAAAAGATGGATGAGATTATATAAGACTGGAAAGATAAAGTACATCAAAAATACAACTGCTACAGTAAAAATTGCAGGTAATGAGACACAAACTCAGTTATAAACCACTGTCTATATGCTTTTAGTGGTTGCTCTAGCTGTAAAACAAAAATTTTTATCTACCTGTGATTTCTATTTGTTAAATGGCTTGAAGTTCAGGAATAATTATTGAAAATTAATCAAAAATTATATGTTGTGGTGAATTATTCAGGAAACAAAATTTCCAAATTTTATTTAGGACCCAACCTTTAACAGGCTAGTTTTGTGTTGCTGTCTTAGATATAAACATACAATAGAAAAGCAATCTCAAAAGTAATTACTGATATATATGATGTAGAAGTCATTAAATAATCATCATCTGGACCTGGAATTGCAGTTTCGTCAAACAGAACTAGAAAAAAGAGAAAGGAATGAGCAATTCTCATTCAAAGTTTATCTTTACAAAGCAGAGGAGGTAGTTACTATTTCATTCATGGTGTTGATGACTAGAGAAAAAGGAATTCAAATAGTTTTTAAACTTAATAGCGACAAAAGGGGGCAGCATTTAAAGCTACTAAATTACTAGAAGAAAATAAGGCCACAAAATAAGAAACCTAAGTTTAAAATAACAGCCAATCTTTATAGTTCATGTTTTCATCCAAAATATTGTCACTCAGTTTACCAGAGTAATGTAATGCTTGGTGGTGTTTTGATCTTTGCTTCTTGGCCACAGCATTTGGGGTGTGGAGGCATATAAAAAACCTTTTAGGATTAAATGTTAATATTCCATAGAATTCTTTTCCTACCAAGCAACCTCATAAATTGAAGTTTTGGCCATAGAACTAAAATAGAGTACCCTATGCTTCTAAATAGGATACCTTACACTGTTCTTACAAATAAAGTACCTATAGTATGCTTATTATAATTATTATATGAATTTCTGGGTTTATATATTTTTCCCTTTCCAACTCACCACGGCAAATTCTAAAGAATTTTTACATCTTTAAACGAATCATAGTTTTTGACCATGATTTCCATACAGTAAAATATGACTATGTGTAAAAATTATACAATAATTCATAACTTTAGCTGTCACAAAAATATGTTCTCATAGTTATGAACTCATAATCTCATACCAGTGGCATTATTGTCAGCTATAGCTCTTATAGTATCTGACCATAGTATTTCTCTATTACTTATTAAATATGAACACTTTTGACAGCTCTACATTTCTGCTTTTTGCAAGCTGAATTCTGGGCCAAACCATTTAGCTCTTGGTCCCTTGTGGTTAAAAGAAGCGTATGCATAGCTGTGTTAAGTGACACTCAACTGCAGAAGGTATCTTTAACACCCAATTCTTGAATTAGGTCCAAAAATTATTTGGACCTAATAGTGACAATTATCTCTTGTCATTGCCCTCAGTAGGAAAAAAAAATCTTACAAAGCTGTAAATCATTCTTAATCTATAGACACATTGGATAAGAAATCATTCTGTTTTAGTTACTTTTCTCATTGCAAAATACCTAACAATCACAAATTAAGAGAAGAAATGTTTATTTAGCTCATAGTTCAGCAGCAGGTTCAATCCATAATTGGCTGGCTCCAAGGCAGGGTAGCTTCACAGAGGGAAGCCATTCATGGCAAGCAGAAGTTAGCAAAAGCAACAAGGGGCCTAACAGTGTCTTTCTGTCCCTTTTATACTCTGTCTAGGCTCCCACAATAAGGGCATTGGTTAATCAATGGACTAATCAATCAACCATTGGTTAATCAATGGACTAATTTAGTAATCACACACCCTTAATCCCAGTATTGCACCATGAATCAATCACACACTCTAGATCCAGCTACCTCTGAAAAAGCCCCACCAATGACTGCATGAGCTTTGGGAAGACATCTAAACACAAGTCATAACACTTTCTAAACTAGCAAAACATAATCATTTTCAATTAAATTAGATTAAATTGGCTTCTATTCAGTGATTGCTATAAGTCTACATTTTTAACCTACTGATGATTTCTATGTGATAAATGAATTGGAGTTCAAGAATAATTATTGAAAATTAAGCAAAAAAATTCTGTCATAATGAATTATCCAGGAAAGAAAAATTCCAGATTTTATTTAGCTCCCAACCTTTAACAGCCTAGTTTCATGTTGCTATCACAGACATAAAAGAAAAATAGCTTTAAAACCAATAGGAACTGAAAACAACAGGTCAAAATTCATTCTCCCCAAGTATTTAGAAACATATTCTCTTATACTGCTGGATTTAAATTACTCAATTGTTTTAGTTATGTCCAGCTATAATTCAGCAGATGTGAATTAGGAAGTCATATTTCTACAGATGTCTTAGCCTTCAGGTCTAAACAAGCCACCCATCAGATATGGCCATGAGATCTGCTGGGACAACTGGGATAACTGACACAATTGGTAGAACCAGTAGCCACAGTGACACAGTCATGCCACTATGATCATTGTCTTACAGATGAAAAAAAGAAAGAAAACCTGAAACATGAGTTAGTAATATGCTTTGATACCTGAAACTCATAGGTCTCGTCTAGGATGCTGAGAGTTTGTGGGTGCTTGAAGGCGTCTGAAACAATATAAAATTTATTTAATAGAAATAGCCCTTTAACACTTGATCTCCTGGGTTTTTTATAGATAGTAATTATTTGTTTTCCCAAGGTCACATCTCCACAGTGATAAGAACACTAGATCAGTCTGTAACTTTAATTAAGGACATTCTGTACAATGGGCATTATGTGAGCACTTGCCTGTCTTTTGGCATCTCATTCAACATGTCTTGGTTTTCTTTTCTAAGTTATGGATTTTACAGTGAAAATTTCCAGTCCTACTGAAGACTGAAAATGACATTACAACGAATATTCAAATACCCTCCACCTAGACTCAGCAGCTATTATTGAATGGCTTCTACACTTGCCTTCTCTTCTCTCTCCACACACAATTTTTTTTCACCAAATTATTTGACAAAACTCAAAGGGCATTATGGTTAGTAAAACACACCCAAACCATATTTTTCTAATGAAAATATGTATTTTAGCAAAATGGTAGCCAGTTCTGCATCTCAGTGGCTCTACTGGGGAATACTACGCCTTCTTTGGGGTTTACCTGCTTGGTATGACAAAAAGGAAAGTATGTGCATGGGTATAAAAGCATAAATGGTGAGTTTTATCCACATAATGCACTATGTTACATTTCTGTGTGTATATAATATCTTTATTACATGTTTTCTTTTTAGTTTTCTGGCAGAATTAGTCCATGTACAACACTGCATGAAAATCTGCTTTTACAACTTTGACAGGAGATTGAAAGTGAGTCATCAGGTGATTCTGCTACCAGTGATGACGTGGATCATGTAAGCCACAGGAGTTAGTAAGACCTGACAGATAGCAAAGTACAGAAGGAAGACATCATGCAAATAAATATTTGACTACTCAAAATGCTACACAGTGGTCATGTAGACCTGAATGGTTCAATGCTAGAACTAGGTCAGAAAATATCATGTTCTTGCCAGGGGTGAAACCTATTGGATGGAATGCCAACACCACAACTCAGTGTTGGAAATTGTAACAGACAATATGCTACAAGAGGTTTTGAAAGGGTTGGGGACAGAGCTCAGCAGTGTAAGTGCCTGCCTGGCAAGCTCAAGGTCGTGAGTTTGATGCCCAGTAACAAAAAAAAAAAAAAAAAAAGTTTTGAAACACACTAATAATGAAACATAAGTAAAATATTCTATATCAATAGTAATACTCAAAAGTATATGTATCATGACATCTTACTATCTGAATGAAAAGCCTTCATAGCAGAACTTTATCATTGTAAGCGTCAGAATCTAAAGGATTGACAGTAAAGTGACAAATGTGATGTTGAGATTTTTAGAACAATAATGACACTCAAGAGATTTGGTTTCTTTCAAAATGGCCCACATTTGACAAAAGACCTGCCAAAAAAGAAAAAAATCTGACAATTTGGCTGCTATTCATTCATTTTTTGAAAGCTTTGTTTCAAACTCTTAAGCAGTTTATACATGGTTTAAATACATAACAATTGACAAACAACTTGCATCATTTCACAGCTGTTGAAGGTTTCAGTAATATATGCCAAATAAAGCCTTCAAATATGGCATAAAATATATTCCCTTGTATATATAAGGACATTTTACATCTTGAATTAAAATTTTATCCTGTGGCCGGGGCTATAGCTCAGCAGCACATAGCACCTGCCTGGCAAGTGTGAGTTCCTGAGTTTGATTCCTGGTACCAAAAAAGAAAAGTAGAAAAGAAATTTATTTCAGAACTCAACAACCAGGTCTTATTCATGCAGTAATAAACCTATGACATAATAAACGTGCTGTGTTTATTTCAAAAAATAACGCAAGTGTCACATTGGGCAATTGGTTCACTAGTTACCCATTGATGTTACATTTGCTAATGATGTTACAGTTGACCTGCACAGGAACTGTTCACGAGAACAAAACCAAGATTCCTGAAAAAACGTTAGAAACTTACAGCAGAGAAATACGTAATACAATCTTTGGATTGACCTCCTATATGGAGAGGGAAACCAAAGTAGAACTGATACTGTCAACATTATGTCATGATGATGCCAGGTGTGGTGGGTATACCTGTAATCCCAGCACTTGGGAGGTTGAGGCAGGAGGATCACTGTGAGTTCCAGGCTAGCCTGGGCTACATAGGGAGTTTAAAACCAG
>PVJX010002141.1:0-65000 GCA_004027295.1 Dolichotis patagonum | reverse complement strand
CATTAATTTGAATGTCACCTTTATCAAAATTAAATTTCACTCTGCCCTAAGAAAACTTTTCTGTAGTGAAATTTGACAGGTGAACTTACAGAACTTAATGATGACAAATGTCCACATATAGGGAAAGCTCCAAGCATCCCAAGAAGACTGGAAAAGTAGGGGTCACCAGTCAGGGCCATCCAGAAAACAGGAACAAGATATTTTGAACAGAGGTGATTTCATACAGTGACCTGATTAAAAAATTATTACAAAGGTTGAGGAACAGAAAACATTACGTAAATTAACCCAGAAAATAGTTATTTCAGAAAGCTTGTGGGTATGGTAGAGGCCAGGGCTATTAGCCCTTCTACCCCCTAACAAGACTCCAGGCTTGTTAACGAAAAGGGTCTCAGAAGAATGTCAGCTCTGCCACTTCTTGCTAGGCCCTCAGACCCGTTGTGTGACCTTTGTGCCAATGTTCACTGTCATCTTGAGCCATCTCGCCAAGTTCAGTAAGCATGAAAAATGTGACAAAATGAGGAACCAGAGAAGAATGTCGTCAGTTCGGTGTGACATGAAGTCGCTCTGAGGAAAAGCAAGCACTAAAGAGGGCAGCTGTTGCAAAACCTTGCCTTTTCATTGAGAAGACATGCAGCACATATCCAGTGACCAAATCAGTAGCATTGTTCTTTGGGGCAACTCTATAATCTTAGCATTTTCATAAGCCACTTCATTTAATCTTTACAAATCAGAAGCACCGCAAGGCAAGACAGCTGGGGAAGGAGGACATGGGGGAACCTCCTGAAGTTCATTCCAGGGACCGGAGGGGCAAAAAGCAGGTGACAAAAGCAAAAAGAGTCAGAATAAATGGAGATAACAGATCTTACCAGTTTCGCCATAGAAAAGGCAGGTAACAGAGCGATGAGTCTTGTTTCTTTTTGTTTTATTACTGAAACCTCCTTATGGCTGCAGGTAATAATAGCATTCATATTTTTGCATAAGGAAGGGTGAGATTTAAATTATCTGCCTCTGTCTCTTGCTCTCCTTCTCAAATATTCTCTCTTGATTTCCCCCAATGTAGCAATCTCCCAAGAAGCCAGGCCAGAGAACCTGTTTCAGAAAATCACACGTTATGGCTTTGTTCTCTCCTTTTGACTTTTTGTAGGCAAAGAGAACTTGTCAGCAAATTTAACTACCAAAACAAATCAGATACCCACACAATAAATATTCTTTCTGATGGTAGCCATTATTTGATTCCTGTTAACATTTTGAAGTTCTTATTACTACATCACAGAAAGGGACACAGATCTCACCACAGCATTGACTACAGAAGTCATTCCAACAGCACTGTCATTGCTGGCAAACAGAAGTTTAAATCTAAAAGAAGGCCTTCTTGAGTTTATCTTTGCTTGTTTTGATACTGGCTTGAGGACCTGGGCAAAGTTAACCTTCAAAGAGCCTGGACCCCAGCATGAGTTGCTCCTGCAGACTCCAGGGCCTCAGCCATGGCCAGGGCACATTTTCTAATCTCCGAGGACTAGGATTCTGGCTTCACCTACTCAACAAGCTTCTGCTGTACTGTTGCCGCCACGTGCTAACTCCAGATAGATGGATTTTCTTCTATGGCAACATCCCTTCGCTGGAATCCACTTTTCCTCTCTCTCCCTTTGTTTTTGACAGACAATGCAGCCATAGGCAAGGTGCTTACTCTTATTGGGTAATTCTTTCCAAACACAAAGTGAATTGGGCCCTGTTTAGTACTTGAGACAGAGTCACTTCTCTACACATGCCCTTTTACATAGCCTCGAGTATTAAACTTTTCCATAGTAAGTTGTTTCAGAGTCCTTCCTGTCAAACTTTCCCTTTACTAAGACCTTTTTAAGTAGTTTAATCCTCATTTTATGCAATAGACCAAACATGAGCAGATCAACTGTGGGTTACCAGAGGCCTGGGTACTATATCGCACCTGCTCCCTGTATTATCTGGATCTATCAGCCCCATCATCAGTATCAGTCATGCTGTTTGGCATCACACCGGGCCAGCCCTGGTCATAAACGGAGGGGGGAAGGGGACACAAACCAGGAGGCCAGAAAGAATGGAAGTCAGTGCTCTGAGTTCTAATTCACACTCAGGGATCGGCTCCCAGAGTCACTAAGCCCATATTCTCTGTGTCATTCAATGAGGTTGTTATTTCAAAAATCCATTTCAAAAGTCATCTTTCCAATAAAATTTTAACCAACAACCCTAGGTCAGAGTTATCTCTTCCACTTGGAACTGTGGCAGCATGGAGCCTCACCTGCTAAATAAGGATGAAGTCTGTGTCACTCATATTGTCATTTACATTCACATGTGCAGCCCCACACTCTGATAATAAACACTGGGGTGACAGAGCTGCCCCTGTGGGTGCGGACTGTGGGTGCTGCCCAACAAACTGGGTGATGACTCCCCACTGACCCTGCTGCCTCAGGGGGTTCCTGAAGCCCTAGGCATGGGTGCTATAGATTGCTTACCAGACCCCGAATTTTCAGAGGTCAGGAGTATTTTCCCCTACTCCTTGGTAATATTCAAAGTGCTTCAGACATAACGGATACTACTCTTGCAAGTATACTGTTTGACTGCCACCTTAATCCTTCCATCAATTTTACATGCCCTAAGGATCTCCTGGTTCATAATAGAACAGGATTTGAGCAGAATCAGCCCCTCTGATTTCGTGTCTTGGACCTAAAGGACCTAAGATGTGGAAATCATGCACACTAATCTCAAAACCATTTACCACGGTCTGACAAAGGAGTTGAAGAGACAGGCAAAGCTATGGTTTCGGTATCAGAATCCAGGATCTCATTGCAAAGACTATGCCTTTTCTAGTTCATTAGTACTTGGAACCAATGAAAAAACATAAATCTACTAGTCTTAACCAGTACTGGAGAGGATGGAAATATTTGAAATGAATAACTTAAGACTTCAACTATGAATACTGTGAAATCAATTCCCTAATTACATATAGAATAAATCATTTTCCCCTCAGCAAGAAAGCTAATTAGTGAGCAAAACACAGGCAGACTATCACTACCCCCTCAGTAGATGCTTATTTGTAATTATCAGGATACCAGAGAACTTTGTTTTCAAAGGGAACAAATTCTAATTCCTCCCCATTCCTGGTCTTGCTCTGGGTAACAATTGCTGCACTGAAAACCAAACTCCCCTGAAGGAGAATAATCAGTGCACTGGCAGCTTAGAAACCCAGGTACCACTTAATAATTCAGGAGCAGTAAGCTATCAAGTTGTTCTTATGTGCTCTCTCCACAGAAATTTCTTACTGGGCAAAGGATCTCTGAGAAAAGTTTCCATCACTTTCACCAAAGAAGAGTTTGTAGGAAATGGTAGATTTAGACAGGTGGAGTCTGAAGTAGACTGCAGACCCCTCACAATAGAGGCTGTATTTTTAAGGGTTTTACTTCTGTGATTGAGTAGCTAGTCTCCAAATAAAGTGATGATAACCCTCTGAAATGCCACCTTTAATTTGAATAACAAGTACTTCATCCACTTACCTAAGCTCACATGTTTACAAGAAAATGGAAGTGACTGATTCCTTCCTCCAAGACCTCTGCCTAAGGGTACCCTCACTGCTCCAGAAGACCCACCCTACCTGACTAGCTGCTGTGCAGCTCAGCCTCGCAGCAATGACTCTCAGCTCCCCCTCTGCTATCTCAGCCTCCTTGCTTTGTTAGTGAACGCTGCATTTAGCTAGTCCCCATTTTATGATGCAACTTCTTACCTGGACGTACCCAGGAGCACGTATAATGCGAGCAGGCTTCTTAGTTACAGCTGTGTCTTCAGATTTGCTTCTAAGTCTCTTCCCTTCCCTCCTCGATGGTTCATCCCAAATGGGCAACTTACAGGAGCCCACAGGGTCCTGTACAAATTATTTTATATTAAAACCCCAAACTGAAAACTTTCTTCTAAAGGTAAGAATTAAAAGCCATTCATGACTTCACAATTGAAGAAAATGGATACAGAAAGATCTGATCTCAATGTGATAGTGACCAACATCATATTAAATGGGGAAAAGTTGAAAATTTTCCTTCTAAAATCAGGAATAAGACAAGGATGTCCACTATCATTACATCTGCTCAATATAGTTCTCCAAACATTAGCCAGAAAACAAAGAAATAAAAGGGGTATGTACAGGAATGGAAGAAGTCAAATTATCATTATTTGCAGATGATTTGATCCTCCACCAAAAGGCTTGTGGAATTAATAACCAAATTTAGTAGCATGGCAGCATACAAAGTCAGTACACAAACACATCAACTTTCCTGTATCCAATAATAAACTTACCAAGAAAGAAATTAGGAAAACAATTCTAAGTATCATCAAGAAATTTTACTTAGGAATTAAGAAAGAACTCTACAATTAAAACTATAATAATCTGAAAAAGGAGTTCAAAAAGGACATCAAAAAATAAAATGACATACCCTGTCCCTGGATAGTCATCAAAATGACCACACCTTCAATACTGAGTTACAAATTTAATGGAATCCCAATCAAAATATCAGTATCACACCTCACAGAACTAGAGAAAGCAAAACAGACCCAGGATAGAAAAAGCAATGGTGGGCAACAAAATCAGGGCAAGGGGAATCACAACCCTAGAATTCAAGTTTTGCTACAAAGCTACAGTGACAAAAACAACAAATATTATCAAAAGAAAAAAAAGACTTGACTGAATGGAGCAGAACAGAGAATGCAGAAATAACTCCAGGCACATTCAGGGATCCGAAAAGCCAGAAACACAGCCTCTTTAACAAATGGCGTTGGGAAAACTGGCTATTCACATGCAGAGGATTAAATCTAGACTCATATCTCTCATCATGTACTACACCAAAATCAAAATCGATCAAAGATATAAATGTTAAAAGACAAACACTATCTGCTGGAGGATAAAATAGGCGAAATTCTTGAAGACATGGGTATAGGCAAGGATTTTCTGAACAGAACCCCAATTGCATAAGAAATAACAAGATTTAAAGAATAGGATCATACCAAACTAAAATGTTTCTGTATGGCAAAGGACACAACCAAGTAAAAAGATAACCTACAGAATGGGAAAAAGGAATTGCCAGCTATTCCTCAGAGAACTAATACCTAGAATACATAAAGAACTCAAAAACTTAGCCTTCCCAAAATAAAAGACTCAATCAAACAATGGGCAACCAGTGTGAACAGACACTTCTCAGAAGTACAAATGGCCAATAAATAAATGAAAAGATATTCCACCTCATTGGCCATTAGAGAAATACAAATTAAAACAGTAAGTTTTCATCTAACTCCAGAAGGTATTGCTATCATCTAGAAACCAAATAATAGCAAATCTTGGTAAGATAAGGAGAAAAAAGAAACCCTCCTACATTATACATGGGAATATAAACCAGTAAAACCACTAGGGAAATCAATATGAAGATTTCTCAAAAACTAAAACTAAATATTCCATTTAACCCAGCTGTTCCCCTTGTAGGTATCTTCTCCAAACAGTTAAAGACGTACTATTGCAGTGATACACACATAATCATGCTTAGAGCAGCACAAATATTGGAACCAGCCTGTATGTCCATTCACAAATGAATGAATAAAGAAAGTGTAGCATTTATACACAATGCAATACTATTCTGCTACAACGGACAAACTTGAGTCATGTGTAGGAAAATGAATGCACTTGAGACAATAACATTAGGTGAAATAAATCAGACAAGGGAGCTTAAATATCACATGGTTACTCTTAGATAAGAAGCCCAAAATATAAAGAGAAAAATAAAAGATAGATAATAGGAAATAGGAAAATAGATCATTTGAACATAGGAAGGGAAACCAAGAGACAGAAGGAGTGGGAAGGCACAAGAGTAAAGGGGATCTTTAAAAAGTTAAGATGTGCTATGTAGTATAAATACTCCATGAGGAATGTGATAATTATGTCCTACATGTACTAATAAAGTATAAAAACTGAAAAAAAAATAAGACAAGAATTTTAAATTCAACCTCCCCTTAAGTGTTCTGTGGCTGTTTCTTTGTTCTAGCCAGCATTCTCAGGGCATGTGGTTAATAAGAAACAGAACAATCCTCAGTCTTCCTATTTAAAAAAAGAACCATAAAGTCCTCATGTACCGCACACTCACTGTGGTGTTCTCTTATTTTGTTCCCAGTGGCTCCGACAATAGATGAAAACACCCCTTTCCCAAATCACCTACTTCCCAAAAGCAGAGACTGAGCACTGGGCCATGAATCACTTGTCCATGCTTGTGGTGCCTGGATGTGAGGACACAGACACTACTGCCCCTCACTCTGTAGTGGGCCACCTTCTTTCTAATTGCAACCAAGCACCAAGGTTCCTTCCCAGGCCTTTTGTGCACCTTCTGGCACAATAATTCACTTCTTCAGAGAAAGAGAAAATAAGTTTCTTAAGCCAGCCAGGATCCCTTTCCACCCAAGCAATTCCTGGATGGTGCAAGGTAGGAACTTAAGACCTCTTTCTTGTTTGAGAATCAGGAAGTGTTGCTCATTTGAATACCACAGAAGCACAAAAATGCTTGAGATTTCTGTGTTCTCTAGGTGCTATACAACTCAAGAGTCTTCAGAGTGTAGGTAATAGAGACTAACTCCAAGGAGTGTCCACACAAAAGGAGACTTCACTACCATGTATGACTGGGGAGGAACCCAAAGAACCCATCGGCCATCAAGCACAGTGGGTTGCTTCAGACTAAAAACCAGCAGGGCGTAGTCTCTCAATTTCCTTGCTTTCTTCAGCATTAACTCCGTTCTTGTAGCACATTTATCAGAAGTCTTGGGCTCAAAGCTGACACTTAGACCAGATCACACCATTTTTGTACAATATTAGCAACAAATCTGAGAGGGCTCTGCTGGCCATTCTAGGCCAACACCCATTCCAGAGCCAACCATGTACAGTCCTGAGGGATACGAAATTGCATTTGGCTAAGACAATGTGTTGAGAGGCCACTCCCACCTGAGCCTCCATGACATGAATTATTCATGAGAAAAGAAAGGGATGGTGGACAGAAAAAAGTTAACAAATAAATGTTTGTATTGTTTATTTTGGGGTGCTTAGGCTCAAACCTGGAATATGTAAATGTTTTCTGAGCTCCTCCTCCAGCCCCAAATTAACAAATTCGAACAGAGATTCTATCAATACATAATATCAAACATATTTAAGAGACATTAACCATTCTTTGCTCATTCTTTGCATGCAATATTTTATTCTTGTAGAATACAATATGCCAGGCAAATTAAAAGGATGCTCACACAGCTTTGTGACCATGAATAAGTCAAATTCTGTCTCTAAGCCTTGGCTTCAAGTGAGTAAACTTGCCTAAATGGACAGTAAGAACATTCCTTCTCTTTTAAAAAAATTTATTTCATATGGTTTTCTCCATTGGAAAAATACCAATTCAGGGAATTACATTATAATAGCAATCAAAATTACATTCTGACTCAGCTGCTAGATTGCATAGTTATGTAAACTTTTGAATGCTTTGAAAATAATTTGAAAGTTAACACTATGACTTGGCCAAACAATACAGTTGCTCATTGTGTGACTTTTACCTACTGGGTATTGCACACAGCACACAATCTGATTTTGAAGTTTTGGGAATCTATGCATTTCCTGAAAAAAACTACTTGGATTTGACAGCATGACAGTTTTGCTTTATACATCCATTCATCAACTGATATCATCTTTCTTGGAATGTTCTTTTCTGGGAAGAAAAATAATGGTATGCACTATGCTATGTTCTAAATTATTATTTCATTTCGACTACATTTCCAACCTTGATTGTAATAAGGTAGACAAATTCATATCATGAGATAAAGGACATTGTTTATGAGATGGAATAAATTAAAGAAAATTATGTCTTTGTTGGTTTTGACTGCAATTGTTGAAATTCTATTTATAAGAAATTATGCATGGGGCTGGGGATTTAGCTCAGCAGCATAAGCACCTGGTCATGAGTTTGATCCCTGGTACCAATTAAAAAAAAAAAAGAAATTATGCATATCAATTGTTTTTCTTTCTGTTGAAAGAAAACATAGGGAAAGATCTTAGTAGCCTTGAGTTGAGCAAAGAATTGCTAGCCACAGCATTAAATGTCTGTCATTCAATGGTGTAAATTCCATTTCAATGAAATTCAAAATATCTTGCTTTATAGCTTTATATAAACACATAAGTAATTGAAAACATGAATCAGAGATTGAGGGGAAAATATGTGTAAATCATACAGCTGATTTTTAAAAATGTGTATCTGGGAGAGAGAATAGATTGAGAAAGTGTGGACCTGATCAGTGCACACACATAGGGAAGTATCACACTGAACCTCATCAGTGTGTGAAATTAAGGCATGTAAACTAGAAGTTTAAAAATAGAAAATAATTTTTAAAACTTGTATCTCAAAACAATTAGCTTTCTACCTAATATAAGAAGGCAAAACAGTTCAATTTCTTCAATGTCCAAGACGTGAATAGACATTTCACCACAGCACATGACTGTATGAAAAATGCTCAGTAACATTCACCATCAAAGAAATGTACAGTAAAACCACAAGAGAAATGCCACCACACATGCAGTAGGATGGCAATATACAAAAGATAGACAATGCCAATCATTGAAACTAAAGCCCTTTTGCATTCCTACAGGAATGCAAAAGAATATACATACTTCAAAAGTATAGTAGTTTCTTAAAAAGTATGGTAGTTTCTTAAAAAATTAAATAGGAATTACCTTACGGTTTAGCAATTTTGCCTTTGAATATAAACACAACAGAGTGAAAATATACATCCACGTAAAGACTTGTGTGACAATGTTCATCCTAGCACTATTATAGCAGGAGACTGCCCAATGATCGTCAACCAGTAAATGAAGAAACACAGTATCATATATCTACACAATGGACTACCATTCTGCAATTAAAAAAAAAAACTTAAATACAGTGGTGCCTTGGTCTACACAATTAATTCTTCCCATGATTCTGGGCACAAACCAAATTGGACAAAAAAGCTGAATTAAATTTCCCCATAAGGTTAACACTGAACCTAACCTTTGAATTTCACTCAATTCTCATCCAATTCAGTTTACAAGCAGAATCATGGGAAGAATTAAGTTCATGAACCAAGGTACCACTGTACTAATATATAGTAAAATATGACTGAATCTCAAAAAAATGTTATGCTAAGAAAAAGACACCAAAGTCAAATAGTTGTGTATCATATGATTCTGTCTGCAAGCAGTCTACAGAAAAGGTATACTAATGGCTACCGAGGATTTGGGAAAGGTAGAGTAGAAGCTGACTGAAAACAGACTCAAGAAATTTGGGAGGTAATGAAAAGTTCCAAAACCAAATCGTGGCAATGGTCGTCATGTGATCTATAAATTTGACAAAACTTTTTGAATTATATATTGAACAATTGTGAACCTTATAAACTATATGCCAATAATGACATAAAATTTTTATTCATAAAAGTAGCTGTAAATATGACACATATAAATCTAAAAGAAGAAAATAGGGAAAACCAATAAAAATATGCATAGAAATCAGTTTCAAAAATTCAATAATAAGCAACACAAGCAAAGGTTGATTTTTAGGGGAGGAAATTTCGAAATGGATAAACCTCAAGTAAAACTGGTCAAGTAAAAGAAAGCAAACACAAAATTAGCCAGTAATTGTGTTATGGCTTGTATCTAAATGTCTCCCCCAAAGCCTCATGCACTTACAGTAGTTGGGGCCATGGGGAGGTGGTTGGATTGTGAGTATGTGGTAGTGGATTATGGGTGCAATAACTGGATTAGTCCATTAATTGGATTGGCATATTACTGGGTAAATAGATTTACTAATGAGAAGTCCCACCCTGAAGGTGGGTGGCACCAACCAGTAACCCTGTATCCTGGATGAACCATAAAGGAAAAGGGAAGTTCACGGTTTGCTACTTCCTATCTGCCCTTCCATGGACTGTTTCCTTTCTGCCATGCCACTCTGCCTTGGAGCCAGCTGACTATGGACGGAAACCTCTACAAACTGTGAGCTAAAATAAACCTTTACTCATTTAATAAGTGGGTGTCAGCTATCTTCTCCCAGCAACAAGGCACTAAGACAATTAAAACAATAAAATATCACAGGTTCAATATAAACAGATAAAAGGAGGATAGAAATAAACAAAGGAAGAATACTAGCAAAACACCAGAGTGTTCACAGTAAAACATTATAAATCAATTTGACTATTTTAGAAGAGTAGTGAGAAATAATGCTTTGAACATAGATAAGAAATCACATAAAGGTATCAAATTAAAGTCATGGGAAAAAAGACAGAAGTTAAAAGACATCCTACAATATAGTAAGTATAGTATCTTTAATCCATATATATCTTATCTACAAAATTCTCTCTCTAAATGGAATGGGCTCAATTCTAAAATCCTAGAAAATTTTATGGGCAAATGTCACATAACAAATTTTAGGAGAGAAAACCAATACTCATTTACAACTACAAGTATAACCCAATGCTATACTAGTTTATATCAGTAATACTGGAATTCATGGCCCAGTGTCAAGGGTAACCTTGGAATTCACAGTGCATCTTGAACTGGATCAAGATTTTCCAAACAAACTATTGCTTTTGAAAGAGCATCGATTCTCCCGTGTCTAGTTATTACTGATATAAACATACATCTATCAAAACCACCAAATGCAAGAAAAAAATCAATGTTAGCAGTTCATTCATTACCATGATTAGTAACAAACTGAGTAGCCTAAACTGGAGTCCTCTCATCTCTGAGAAGCAAGGCAGCTTTCAACCCCACCATGCTCACTCCCACCCTGCCCTTCTGGCCTGCTGAGGACGAAACAGCTCGTGCTGCATGACGCTGAGCAAGTTATCTTTGCAGAGAGCATACATTTCCATCACTTGTAGTTAGTGATCACTGCATTTCTTCAGTCAGGCTGCCGGTGGTGGAAGTAGTACATGTTGACCCATGAATGAAGCATATTTCCACCCTCATATGTCTCAGTCTGGTGTGGAGAACTGGCCCCCAAGTGCATGCTCAGATGTGAGATGGGTGGAGAGATGGACAGCAGGAAAAATATGTGAGCTGGGAAAGTGTAGGGGGCAGGGCCTGGTGCAGGGGTCAGGGCCTGGAATGAAAAAATAGACCTGCCAGACAGCAAGATAGAAATCAAGCCATTCAAAGGATAGAAAACTACTTGAACAGAGGCTGAGAGGAAACGAAATAGCAAGCATGGAAGAACTAGAGTAAGCCTCAGGCTACCGGGGTGAAGCAGGTAAACTGGATGGGGAAAAGCTAGAAGGTAGAGGAATCCGAACACCAAGCAGAAAAGATGAGGTTTGATGTCTAAGGCACAAGGAGTCATTCCAAGTTTCCAAGAGGAATTTGGGAGCAGTGTGGTCAGAGGATGTTTTAGGCAGACTTCTTTATGGGCCGGATGCCTGGGAACCCAGGCAGAGAGATTTGAGCCTCAGCAGCAATCCAGGCAAGAAAGACGCATGCCAGAACTGTGACAGTAAGATAGACACAGAAAGTGACAGGGAATGCTGCGGAGGCAGAAACACCTCTTCCTCTTCGAAGGTCCAGCTAAGACACTGCTTCACAAAGAGCCATTTTTGCTAGTTTGAATCAAGGTCTTAACTTGACAGAGTCTTTCTTTCTTTTAGCACATAAATAAAGTAACACCACCCAATTTTCTTTCTACCAGGTAGAGAATTCTGCAATTCCACGGTGCACAGAGTTAGGAGACATCCCTTACTTTGAACAAACTCTCCCTGTACAATGGAATACAGGTATTTTACATGAAAGTCCTCCTGCGCACAATTCAAGTACAAGACTAGAAGCCCATTCTCCAAAGTTCAAAAACTGAGCTGGAACCTGAGCTCCTGGGTTTCTAAAGGCAGAAAACAGCAGGCACAAAATATCAAAGATCACATTTCTGATAAATTCAAAATGATAATGAGTGTTGAATCACTTTCCTCTGTTTCCTCCAGTCAGCTTTCTATGCTCCTAGCATGCAGAAAGTGCTTGGGGTGTTCCCAACTTTGTCTGGCATAAATGTGCTCATGGCAGGAACTCTAATGCAACGTAATGAGAAAGCAGACTTGCCAGTGTGCAAAATTTATTTAAAGATTTTTATCAAAGAACCTCAAAACAGATTGAGTATCCTGGGAGCACTTCCCAAGATGGCCTACATTATAATCCCTTTTGTGCCTCTGTCTCATGGAAGTAGTTTGAGAGAGTAATGCTTACTCTTCAACAAACACAAAATTCATATCTGTGTATCATTTGGTGCTGCACTGTGTCTCCAGAATTCACATGTGGAAGTTCTAACCCCAGTACCTCGCAGTGTGACTTCATTTTGTGACAAAGTCTTTAAATAGGTCATTATGTTTAAATGAGGCCATCAGCTGGGTCTGATCCAGTGTGACTCATGGTGTCATAAGAAACGGAAGCTTCAGCAAAAATAAGTGGAGAAGGAAGACCAGCTGAGCACACAGAGATAAGATGGCCTCATACAAGCAAGGAGCAACACCAATGAAGAACCAAGCCTGCTGGACTTCAGTCTCAGATTTCCACGTGTTAGAATGAGGGGAACATCAGTTTCTCTTATTTAATGGACCAAAACCATGGTGTTTTACTATAACCCTAGCAAACATGTCAATACATAAGTACACTATGTATGTAATGTACTATGTATTTTAAATATACCTTCAAAATATGTAATACACACATTATATGTACATAATATATGTGTATATACATTATATGCACAATGTACATAATGCATTTTTTAAAATTGTATATAATACATATTACTTTTAAATTATGTAAAAACATCAGTAAATTTGCTGATTTGTATATATGTAGAGTATTAGCAAGTTCATGTATAATATATATGACTTTACTGTGTGTCAATAGATCTTCCAGATATGGCTTGGTCAAATGGAAAGGAAAGCAATAATTAATAAGTGGTTTATGCATTCATCTCCCTGTTTTGAGGGAACACTAAGTAGGAAAACTTTGGTTCTGTCTCAAGCTAGTTATGTATGTGATCCTAAAAAATCATTCACTCATCTCTCTGCTCTTCCAGTTTCTTATAGATGAACTAAGGAAGTGTTAACCCAGATAAATAACCTACAAACTATACTCACTAGAATCCTAGGATTTCAGAAAGGTCCGCTAGGAATTGTGTGGAACAGAAAGATCCTTCCACTTCACCGTCTTTTCTCTTTGGGGTTTTGCATAAGGATATAAGAGGTCATCTTTAATGAGAGAGCCTGAAAAAGAAAAATGCCATGAGATGAATTTGAAACCACTCTGGCCTATGTTCTATATAATTCTACCCTTCAGAAGAAGCATTTCTACTCATCAGTTCCAGATTTCTATAAAAATCACTGCATTCACAGCACAACTACAAGATAGTAACCAAGCTTAGGAACACACAGGGTTTCTCAGCCTCCTTACTATCACAGCACTGGCCTAGAAAATCCTCACATGTAGGAGGCCATTCACTGTATTATGACAGCTGGACACCACTGGCATCCCACTGCCACTTGTGACTCCTGAATACACATTCCCAGTGGATCTTGCCTTCTTTCCCTGCCTCCAGTCCCATCCTGCAATCTAATTTCCACCTCGAACATGTGCTTTCCAAAGGTGATTGGATTTCTTTGTCATGTAAAACCTTTCCATGGTTCCTGATCTCACTTGGGAGAACCATCACCATTTTCTTTTATTATACCTAAATCCTTTTGTGACCTGGTCCCAGCTATATATTTCCAACTCCAAATGTCACTGCTTCTTGAACACAATGCTTATTTTACCAACTCTTCCTACAAAATTCTAAAGGTTCCTCCAAACTTGTCCACTTACCATGCCCTTCTGTGTCTTTCTCATTTCCTCTTCCAAAAGCGCTTTCCCCCACTCATCCTTTAAGAATGCGTTAAGTCATTCTGTCCTCCAAAAACTCTTCTCAAACATCCTCCAAGGCTCTCCCAACTTTCCATCGCTTGTACTAGTGCTGCTTGCGTCAGCTGCAGCTCTCATCATAAAGCATTTTGATTACTAGTTTGCTAGTCTGCTTTCTCCTATAGCACGAGCAGCCCATGTCCCAAAAGATAGCTTGACACAAGGTACACGCCATTTGTTCCTTGGCCTCTTTACGCCAAGTGGTGAGATAAGAACAGAGGAGTCGGAGTTCACTTGGCTGACTCCAGCCTACATTCAGTCTATTCTACTCTCAATGAAATGCATATCTGACTTTTCTTTCTAGGGAATTTATAGATGATTAATTAATTAATTTTAGGGTTTGGGGGGGACCACAGTTAATTAGGCTGATTTTTTCAGAAATATTCTTTAACCAGGAGGTACCAAGGACATGCTCCATGGGCTGAGACCAGGCTTACTTTTTCTACTTGTGTCCCTCCTAGAACTTAGCAAAATATCTAGAACATAAACAGTCCCCAATAAATATGTATCAAATGAATGAATAAGCCCTACCCTCCATGACCCAATTTTCTTCTTCAGGAAATAACTTAGGCTTCATAAGTGTCCTATAAATAAAAGCAGGTACAAAACTTCATACACAGAATTAGTCTTCTATTTGGCTCAAAAAAAAAAAAAAAGCATCAATGGTAAAACCAAAACTAAAAGACATTTAGTTCCCACACACTAAAGAAAAGGAAAAATGCCTTTAAAAATAAAACCTATGAATACTTTAATGTTCCACTAAATTCAGAAAATACACCAATGATCTGGCATACCACAGGATATAGAATGTCCATTTCTAGAATCACAATAACATCTGTTTTGTGTTTAAAACTCGTACCATGGCTTTGTAGTGATGGGCTAAACTAAACTTGCAAACCGAGATTAAATGAGCATTTTTGCTTACAAAGTTTCCTAAGTACTGCAGGAGCCCACGTGTCTGGAATGCACAGGACCCTTACTGCAGAAGCAGAAATGGAACCAACTTCTAAAATGGAATAAACTTCACTGTAAAGTGCTGCACCATTCCTGAATGGTAAAAGAGTTGTTTTATATGTTAACAATGATAAGCACTTACTATTTTATCCTAGGAATTTCCCATTGGCTATTAATGGACTCAAGACATTTTTTCCTTATTGTGAAACTGACAGTTGTGTGTCACGAAACAATAGGTCAGCACTGAATTAATTCTGATAGCTTAGGACTGAGGGTCCCATGCAGTTGTTCCTCACCTCGTGGTGTTCTCTGAAGAATCGCAGCAGCAAAAGCAATTGGGGGTCCTATTGTCAAAGTTCACCAACGACTACAGCAAGAAACCTGCACCATTAGGTAACTGGGAGTCCTGGACAAGCATCTACCTCTCTGACATGTTCATCCTCAAAAGACATGTTGTACTACTGATTTCTTTTAGGTCATCGAATTAAAAACGGCTTGTGCTTATATTGTTTGATCAATTATGCATGCCTATGTCTTGTAATCTGAGCAACTAATTTGAGGATAACCATACACAATATATTAACCGTTGTTAATTTCCTATTATCTTATTTTGAAATTCTGTATAATTTTTATTGTTTTTTCTCTTTAAAAAATAAATAAGACACAAGGTATCTGGATCTTAGCTCTGTCCAATTGTCTCCCAACACAATAAGGAGAGGAGAAAACTGGAACTGCACTAAATTTACCCTTAAAAGACATTTTCTTATAGCAAAATAAAATGAACAGCAAAATAAACCATTTTAGTGCTATTAACTACTTCAACAAAACAATGGAATAACTTCTCAGGCACAGTGGATGTGTAATCTGCTGTGAGCTGGTATATATCAAATGCATTATCTTTTTTTACATATCACATGCAAATATTAGATGTATCCTGGTAATTAGCATTTAAAATATTGACAAAAGTCATGACTCAGTGAGCTCCATTTCTAGCCTACACTTTCGTATAATTCAAATAAATGGGGAAAATTTAGTAGGAAACCAAATGGACAAAATTGAATACAGAGATCAGGGTATATATACAAAACAGTCACTCATGGGAAATAGTGCCAAATGGCTGTTGAAAGCCTGTGGCTTACCTAAAATATGCCAGAAATGTTGCCTACCTAAAATATGCTAGATATTCATTAAGAACAAATCTGCTGTCTTCCCAGAACTGTGTGCCACACGTTACCAAGTCCCTGTGGTGACTACCAACAAAACTTAATTAGATTTTACTTCATGTTCTTCTCAGGACCCAGAAATTCCTTTAGGTAAGATTTCTTTTGAGAACAAGTATCAGAAAGCTGACACAAAGGGACTATCCAGTAAAGATTTTTTTTTTTTTTTTTTGCTAATTTCTTCATTAAAAAATATTCAGAAGGAAGGAGGCTTCCAGGGAGAAGCACCAAGCACCTGTCGGCTACGTATTTCTCCTCTCTTGTGTGCTCAGTTCTGATCCTAACAAGTTGTAGTTCCTGGCATCAATCCATGCACAGCAATCCAGAAAAGATGACAACTTGCACACAGCTTGTTCCCAGGAAAGAAGCCTGTTCCCAAAGGCCGCTTATAAGATTACCTTCTAGTGTCATTTTCCACCACAGGATGCCTGGAGCCTGGCACTAGACACATAAACCTGCTTGGCTCCAATGTCTTTTCTGAGGCTGTCTTGCATGGCAAGGAGTCACACACAAGGCACAGTACCTCACTGCAGAGAGCATGAAACTCTAGCACAAGATACATAGACACACAGGCGTTGGAAAGAGTTGGATCTCTGAATATCAAGGAGAGTGAATGTTCTTGATGGTATGAACACCTTCTCTGGACCATCGTGTGTGTGAGAAACGTCTGGCGTGTTAAGGTTGTAATTTGTTGGAGTGGCTGATTCTAGGTTTATGAAAGATTTTCAAATACAAACTTGTTCGGAATATTTAATCTCGTATTCAGGAGTTAGGGTAGCATAAAATGTGCGTTGTTAATTATTTGCCTGGAGAACGTATAGCAGGTCTTGATGTTTGGGTCCAGTTCCCCTCAAAGAAGGGCCTGGGCTGTTAAGACCCTTGGTTCCATGCTGTGTGTCTTGGGAAAGCTGCTTATCAATTCAAAGAATGGTCACCTGGCGCTTGGCTCTACAGAGGCCCATGTGTGATATGTGGGCTGGGTCACCACATGCGGTGTTGGTTTCTTCTATAGCTGTCTCTGTTCTCCACTAATACCCTTGCAGAATTCTAACCAGGAACCTGTGTGGCTGCCACTGAGGGCTCTGCAGGAAGGTGCAGCTTTGGTGTGTCTGGGCTCCCTTCTGAATCAGATTCTGGCCTCCGATGATCAATAGGGCGCAAGGAAGGGGCAAAGCTGGTGGGAGCCAATGTTAGGAGTGTTAACATCACTAATGGAGACTGGCTTGCCATCCAAGCCAAAATGGGTTCTCTAGCAATGACCCATTTAACACAGAAGCAGCTCTCCTGCCCACATAGTCCAGTTTATTATGACCACTTGAAAAATGAATCTTTTCTTCATATCTAGGGTATATGCAAAGTAAAATTCAACAAGGATAAAATGTGAAGTTTGCATAACCCATTGTCTTAGTTACTTTTTACTCATCACTGAGACAGAATACCTGATGCCCAAAGTTGGGAAAGGAAAGGTTTATTTCTTACAGTTTTTGGAGGTTTCAGTCCATACTCAGTTGGCTCCAAGGCAGGGTGGCTTGGCGGGCCTCAGTTCACGGCGGCTGCAAACAGCAAGGCAGAAACCAGCAAGAGAGAGAGACACACCTTCTTCCTGCTATTACATCACATCCTGGCTCCACCCCCTGGGAGGGTGTAGCACTGACACCACCAATCCAAGCACTAGACAATGCACCAATCACAAATGCACAATGCAAATACATGAGGCCTGGGGGCCACTGACATAAACCATGACACCCATTTTGGAGAAATCACTTATGACAAGTCTAATGAAAACATTCAAGAATATTTTTCCTCGGTTTGGGGACAATATATGTCCTGAAAAGAATAGGTTCAAGAATGGCATTTAACCCTTCAGAAGCATTTGTGGTGAACGAAAATTCTTCAAAGCAAAATGAAAATGCAGTTCCCTTCCTTATTCTATTCCTGCATCAGAACTGAAAGTGGACAGAGGAGGGAGAACGGAAAGGGGATTGGGACGCCCTAACCTTCACCCAGTTGGTTGAGAAAGGTCTGCGCATTAAGTGGAGATTTTAGTGTTTAGGTAACGACATGAGAGAAAGAAATGGAGCATACCAAGGTCAAAGGCAGTAACTCAAGAGTAAGATGTCCTGACCTAGTAGTGCCCAGAGATGAAACAGAATGAGTAAATAGAAAAGTCAATTTCATCTCCTCACATCCAGTCCATCAGGAGCTTGGATCTGAGCAGGACATGAACACCCCCTTTCTGAGCCTTCAAAATCTGTCTTATGCCAACAACCTGACTCTAACCGTGATTTGATGCGAACTGTTTTTTCTCTTTAGCAACAAAATACAGCAACAAAGCATAGATTTCCTAGTAACCTGTCATTATTCAGCTAATTCATACTTTTCTCCTAAGGTTAAATTTGAAGATAATAGCCATAATAATTTCCTAAAATGTCAAGGTCAAGGAAGACCTAATGAGGAAAGCAGTGTTTTCATCTAAGCGGAATCCTGGAAGAGAAACAAATTAATTTGTAGCAACAATATAAGTTCCCCCAAGAGCAAATTCCTTGTCTGTGTCTGTAACAACTCACATCCCCATGAAAGTACCCCAAAATTGCAATAATCATTCTACTTAAATACTTAAGACACGTTTCGGCACAGGATGCTAGATGAGACTACACAAGAATTCTACTTCAATCCCTTGTTTCAAATAAGATCAAAGGTCCAGAGACAGCCAGTGACTTTCATGGGATTAAATCTGATTTCAAAGGCTGAGCAAGAACTGTAACTTAGGGTCTTCCCACTGCAGTAAACTTAGCATTCATGGGAAGACATTCCTCAGAGAGAAGCAAACACCCAGGTGTCATCTCTAGGCCATTTATTAAATTAGTGGGTTTTAACTGAAGGAAAGAAAATGCCAGGTCACATAGATGAGGACAGGTTGTTTAAAAGATACTTGCTCTTTCCTGGTAAAGTCTTGTTCTCTTTCTATTTGTTGGGAATTTAATTTGAAGGCACAGTTTAGCTCTTTTAGGCACAATAAGTGCAAATGTGCACCAAGGCTTGTTTTTATCTTATGAACTGAGTAATATTCTCAACTTTCAAAAGCATTTGTGAAGTCTGGAACACTTCCTCCAGAAATTAAGGGATATAGTAAATGGAACTCATACACTAATCCCATTGTGTTTCTAATTCTATGTGCAACCTCACAGGCACAAAATCTGAGACTCATGGCATAAAGTTTGCCTTTAATTTTTTATTTCCTGCATAGTTATTAAACATGTAGTCTCATAATATGTAAATTTGCAACGGTAAATGGAGAAAAGTGTGGTTGGAAATTCTACAAAACTCCTGGGGAAGAGTAGGTTTATTTTAATGGCTTTTACACACTGGACTTTGCTGCATCTTCTGAACAAATATTTATGGAAAAGTAATCAAGACTTTTCAAACTTCCTGCTTCCTCTTTAAGATTTTCTTCCAGAGTCCTAATAAGTTTTGCATTATATTCATTTTTCCACCTCAACTCTGATTTAAGAAACATCTGAATGTACATAAAGCAAAATCAGATTAATACTGTCGAAATTTGTGAGTTAAAAAAATAATCACTGTTTCAATAAAAATTATAAAATTCAGGAATTTTCTGTATTTTAATTATAGAAATCTAAAACAAGGAAAACTGGGCAAATTGTTCTGTTATCCAGATTGTGTTAGAAGTTAAACACATGAGGAAAAATATTTATAATAAAACCACAAACTGACAAATACAAGATTTACAAGAAATAAATATTAAGAGCAGCATGCATCTTCCAACTTTTTCTAATCCAAAGGAAAATTATGGATTAATAATAGGCCAGTCATTATTCAGAGGCTTCAAAGTTTTACTACTTGAAAGTATTATAATTCCTTCCCAACTTCTGTCAAAAAATATATTAACTTACCCTTTGTGTACTACTCTACTGCTTATTTCTCAATATCTGCCAAATAATATGATTATCAAAAAAGAAATAAGAAATTAATAGGAACTAAGCAAGAGAAAGATGTGAAAAATGAAGGAAAGGACATTCCATATGTACAGATTTTATATAATCAGTCTTCCACCTTCGATTTAACTTGCTCAGCTATTGTGACAGTAACGACCCATTGTGACCTATGCAGTTTCCCTAAATGATTATCTTGTGATTGATGCATTCATAGATGGTCTGACTGACCAGGTAAGTTAGCCCTAAAGAAATATCTACTGAACTAAAAAGTGCCCTGTGTTTATATATTAATAAGGAATATTCAGTTTTAGATAGCAACACTATGTGGAAAAGCAAGATTATTAAGAAAGCCCATAATCGAGCAAATGAACATCAAAAATTTGACTTCTCTCATCAATCAACTCATTTCCTCTCTTCATAAATGCAAACATTTTATCCAAAATAAGCAGTCATCCTGGTCCTTGGGGACATTGCTCCTTATAGGATACAGCACTTTGGTACTAATTATATACAAAATGTTTTTGTAGTCAGCAGATGAATAAATCTTGTCTCAATATGTTCCTGTTCATGTTTAATTTTTAAGAGTAATCAGACTCAACCTTTCCTCAGGTGGGGGGATTATTTTCAGCTTTCTTTCACTGTCTACACCAGTAACTCTCGACCAGATTAGTTTTGCACCCCAGGGGACATGTGGCAAGATCAGCCTCTGGAGAGGGTGCTACTAGCACCCAGTGGGTACAAAAAAGACACGTGGTTAAACATTCTTGTGGACATGGTGGAGAATTATCTGGTCCCATATGTGATCCATGTCACGTGCGATGTGCAGCTAACCTGTACGGTGCTGTTCATCCCAGCTCTGAAATCAGCAGAGGAAGCAGACGCACGGCTTGGCTTTCCCAGCTACCACTCAAGTGCAGAGCAACTGTCCACCTTCCTTCCGTCCACGTACGGATGGAGCTCAAAGTCTGACTGGGGTTAATATTTCTATTTTAAACTGGTTTAAGAGCTCCAACTACTGAGTCTTAAGCCTTTTCAATAAGCTGAGTTTGAAAAGATAAGAAGCAACCAGCAAAGGAGACTGAGGAAGGGAGGGAAGAGGCGTGAAGAGAGATCCAGGGCCAGAAAGTCCTGGAAGCCAAGCGCTGACAGTTGGATCACAGGCTATTGCAGTTTTAGATTATTTAGAAACTGCCAAGCTGTTTTCCAGAGTGACTGTATCATGTCACACTCCCACCGAAAGTGCCTGAGTGATTGGGCTTTTTTACATCTGTGCCAATATTTGGCACTGTCACTGGTTTTTATTTTAGCCACTCTGATAAATGTGTAATGATATTTCATTGTGGTTTTCATTTGCATTCCTCTGATAGCTAATAATGTTGAACATCAGCTTTCATGGACTTACTTTTTATCTGTAGATTAACTGGTAAGATGTTTTGGTCAGTATTCTAATTGAGTTATTTGGAGTGATTTGTTTTGTTTTGTTTTTTACTATTGAAATTTAAGTTCTTTACATGTTCTATACCTAATTCTTTTTTTTTTTTTCTGTACCCGGAATCAAACTCACAACCTCAAGCTTGCTAGGCAGGTGTTTATACCACTGAGCTAAGTCTCTGGCTTCTATACCTAATTCTTTGTCAAAGACGTAGCTTACAAATTTTCTTGTCTGTTTTACTCTCTGTACATACGTCTTGCAATTTTGATGAGATCAACTTATCAGTATTTTTCTTTTGTAGGTTGTATCTTGGTGTTATAAGTTCTTTGCCTAGGTCTCAGTCCTAAAGATTTTCCTCTGTCTTCACTAAAAGTTTTTAGTTGTACATTTTATATTACTTGTGGCCTATTTTGAGTTAATTTTTATGTGAGGCTTAGGGTTTAGGGTTTAGACTGAGATTTCTACTTACCTACAAGGCCATGCCTGCAGAGTTGCTGCCAAATCACATACCAAAAAGCATGGGGGACTCTGTCCCAGAGCAGAGACTTTGACATTGTCTGTGAGAGATAACTTGCCCGTGTGCACAAGCCTGAGGGTTTGGGAGAGCAAAGCTCTGAGCATTTCCACTTCCCCCACAGGAAGAAATCAGGACTTGCCAGGTTACTCCATGGCAAGTGCTGCCCAGGGACACAGGCCCTTTTATCACCCAGCCCCATGGGATCCTCCTGTAGCACACGCTGACTGCCACCCCCAGCCCTCATTCCAACCTCAGGAAAAGACCCCCAGCAGTCTGATCTTTTGGAGGATACCATGAACCCCTGGGCCCTCCTTTCATCTGAAAACAGTCTGATGGCCTCTCTCAAATCCTAGCAAGGCCGTGGACTGGCATCTCCATCTGTGAGCCCAGCCACACTAAGTAGAAAAGTAAGATAGCAAATGCTGGGGGTGACCAGCCATCCCCGCCCCAGCAAGCTGGCCACTCCCCAGCAGAGTTCTCTGCAGAAGGAGCCCTGTTCACCATTTTTAAAGAGTATCTGTGACAGTCTTACAAGTTTCTTTCCTAAACAGCTGCATAATTGCTTTTCCTTTGTCTTTAATATTTAAATGTGTAAGTAGAAGCTCTAGAAATTGGCCTCTTTTCATTAATTTTACTTAAATCATTTTCTATTTTATTGGTGTAGGGCTTTTATTTTATTGGTATAGGGAAACACTATTACTGAATTCTTACATTAGGTCAAGGCTGTTTGCTTTGAAAAGATTCTAAATGTTTCACCATACAGATATGTACATGCTATATTTGAACCTCATGTAATACAAGCGTGTTTTGAAACAGAAAATGGTAT
The DNA here is from genome assembly GCA_004027295.1 of Dolichotis patagonum. Lineage (NCBI taxonomy): Eukaryota > Metazoa > Chordata > Mammalia > Rodentia > Caviidae > Dolichotis > Dolichotis patagonum. The sequence continues at coordinate 42,090 of PVJX010002141.1, read as the reverse complement.
CCCATAAATGTGTACAATTTTTATGTGGCAATTTAAAAATAAGTAACAATTTTTTTTAAAAAAAATGCTGTTTGACATTTTCTTATTGCTTATGTTGTTTGTTCTCTTCTATCAATAAGTCTATTATCCTTACATTGACTACATGCTGGATCAATGCTATCCCTACCAGTTATTTTCTCTATATTTTATCACTTTATCTTTTTCCTTTTGCTCTCCAAATTTCTTCAAGTGTGCTTTCTGTTTCACTGGTTTGATTCTCTTCAGAGCAATCATTTCTTCTCTTAGTAATCATTTCAGTCCCTCTACTGAATTTCTTATTTCATGTCACAACTTTTTCAGATAAATGTGACCATTTACAAAATTCACTTTTAAAATACATGTATAGCTACATCGTTTTTCATGTTACTTCCATTCACAAAAGTATCATTTACTGAATGTTGTCCAGTAGAAGTCAAGTCTGGTTTGCCTCCGATTTCCAAAGAGAAAGCAGAAATCTGAGTCAGCACAGTTTCAGCTTGAGGAAGAGCAGGCTCTGGTTCTACTTACTTCCTTATCTTTTGCTAGGCTTTGGGAGGCAAGGGTTCCACTTTCAGTCCTGCTGAGAGCCACTTTACAGAGCATAGACCACATGCTCACTTCTGGGACCCTCCTCTCTGCAGGAAGCAGATGGATCTCCACAGGAATCCTCTCCCCTGTCCAGGACACGTGAGGAGTAGCTAAAGCTGGAGATCACATGTGTGGGGCTAAAACAACTCAACCCCAAGAACATGGAGCACCAGGCAAACCATGTGAACAAGCTGTTCCAGCTCCAAGAACCCAAAGCACCCAAGGCAAGCCAAGCAAACAAGTTGCCAGGCAAAGGAGTTTTGACTGACAATAACCTCCTGAGTGTATAAATAAACACACTGCAGTCACTGGGCAGCTCTTTCCCACCAGGAGAGGAGGCTCCCCCAGACATCAGCTTTCTGATTTTGAGTCTCGTTTGACTTCATCCTCCACCATCCCCACTCCGGAGTTTCAAGAGCTGTGTCAGAAGTAGCAAGGCCACTGTGTTATGTGGCAGCCAATCTGGAGAAAGCACAAGCATGGACCTTAAATCATAGTTGGGGACTTTGGTAGGGGATGTAGCTTGGGAGTAGAGCATTTGCCAAATATATGAGAGGCCCTGAGTTAAAAAAAACAAAAAAATTCAGTTACGATCTTCAGGCAAGCAGCTCTCAGTGGTCAAGAAAAGTCACAAAATCAGATACACTGAAGTCTTATCAACTCATTTTCATTTACTGGTTTGGTATGAGACACATTTGCTTCCAAGAGCAGCAGTTACTGGGCAACAGGATGGGCACTCTTCCGACTTGCAGCTATAATCTGGTTTTCTCAGAGACACTGTCCCTATTCTGCTGGGGCTCTTTTGTTTCACTTCATTCTAAGACCACTGACAGATATGTAGGTTTGTGGTATGAGTGCAGAGCAGGGTCTGACAGAAAAGAGCATGAGTTAGAGAAGAAAATTGGTTATGTTAAAGGTATTTATAGTTCTGGAAATTATACTTGTGTCCCTAGACTGCCAATTTTCCCAAACAATTTTCCTGCCCCCCTTTCATAAAAGATTCAAGTGTCCCCAAGCTGCAGGATCTCAGTGATCACCTGCAGCTGAATCGGGCATCCCTGTGCTTCAGTTTTACCCCCTCCCTGCCACCCCGTTCCCTGTGACTCTCCTCCCATTGCCCTCCCACCTCATCTCAGTGCTGACTCCAAAACATGCAGAGTATGTGTGGTTCCTGGGTCAGCCATTAGGGTCCCCCTGTTCCAGCTTGAAGTGGGTTACTGGCCCTTGCTGGGGCTCCAACTGCAAAGAAATACCTTGTCTGGTTCTTACTTAGTAGACATGTTTTCTCCCCTGATGTTAAAAACAGATTCAAAATTGGTCCAAAGTAAGCAATTTGCTGTCATTAGATATTTCCTTGTACCATGGAAAGAATTCACATACCAGTCCTATAGCTATACTGTATGGAATCCAGAAACATCTCACATTCAACCCAAAGAGCCAATCGTGGTTCATGAGGGCCATTCGGCACCTTCGGGTCACTCATGAATTTCTGCAGCTATTCAGGAACTGAACTGCTTTGAGACCTCCAAGTCTCTCTTTGGGTACAGAGCCAAGTATTGTGTTACACATGCAAAAATTAATCACGCAATTAGGCAGGAAAGGGAGAGGTCAAGTTCACATTTCCGGCAGCAGAGCCAGGTCACCTCAGACGTATGACACAGAAAAGTGTTGTGGGCCACTCAGTAAAGTCCAGATTGGGATCTCCAATGTTCACGTGTTAACTTCCTTGGTGGTTTTACATCTGGAAATCCTGTTCTCTTAACAATAACAAAAATGGTTTTAATCTGCATTTGAGACACCTACATCCCCTCTGTGCTGTGTTTCTCCATGGGGATAATCTTACAGTGGTCATTTTCAGTTATGCAAAACATACACTGGATTTAAATATCCCAGTTCGAAAGGCCTTTAATCCCTTTCCAAGGTGGACAAGGCCGCTGCCTAAGCACATTCTCGCCTTTCTCATCTAGAAATGTGCAGGCCGTTTGACCAGGTGCTGAACTATTCACAAAGTGCAACAGAAACATCCCAGGGGCCCAACAGGGGAAACATGCTAGGAAAAGTTCAGGCGGGAGTGAGACTCCGAAAGATAAGTGGGCTACCCAGAGGTCCCTGAGAAGATTCCAGTCTACAGAAACGGCACAAATGAAGGATGGGAATCTAGTAATTACATAACATAGAGGCAAGGCACTGCTCCAGATTCTTCGGAATAAACAACATGTAACATGTCCTCAAGGACTATGGAATCCAGCTAGAAAATACACACAGAATTAGTTAGCAGGGAATTTTAGAATCAGGAGCAGACATTAAAAAGCACTATGGTGATGGTGCTGTCATGACCATAGGGTGGGTAAGAGGATGACTGAGGCAAAGAGAGCAGAAGACGGGGTCTGAGATGCCGAGTGGAAGAGGGAGGTCAGGACCAAGTTACAGAGAGCCCCAAAAGTCAGCGAGGGTGTGGACCTGATAAGGGAAGTAATAAGAAATCTGTGTATTCATGGTCCAGCACTGCTCTCTGAGGAAGCAGAACTTCCTCACTGCCATAGAACATGTAAAGATGAACCCAATGACTTCCACGCCATTGTTCCATTGGTCTCTGCATTGTGCTATAAGGGACAGAGCCAATATTACAATGCTGCGAAGCTGAGGAAATCAAGATGTGGGTTTACCAAGGACACTACCATTGGTCTCATTGCTTTCAAGTTCCATGTATTTTCTACATGTTTCCCACAGTGAGGTTGACCTGGACATGCAGCTTCAGAGAAGACCTCTCCTCCACAACTGACCTCGTCACTCAGGAATGAAGGTTCCATCAGCACCTGCAGTTATGAGTGAGAAGTGACACAATGAGAGACTGAAATCCGTGGATCACAATGAAGAGAAAGGGAAAGGAAAGGGACAAATGCAACAGAAAAGTCAGTAAGACCAGAAACTGGGTTGGGCATCTCTGCCTTCCTGGGTCCCTTCCTCCATATCCAGAAAGAAAAAAATACATATATGTACATTTTATTACTGTATCAGTATAAAGATATATCAATAAAGATGGTATAAAGATGAATATGTTAATATTAACATTAGAAATATTACATAATTTTAATTATACATTATTATAGAATTATACATAATTCTAATTATTCATTAGAAAAATTTACATAGTTTTTCCTTCATATTTTAAAAGAAATTAAGACATTTTCATGGGTTCCTAAAATTTTCATAGGGCCCAGGCACAGTACTCCCTCTGTCTGGTGGATAAATCAGTTCTAGCTAAGGAGATAGGAAGAAAAAAGTTTTAAATGACTCCAAAATTGCTGGCAAGAGAACCTGAAATGAAGTGAAGAAAAAATGAGGAAGTTAAGAAAAGAAACTGAGTTGAAGAGGAAGGCCATAACTTCGCTATGGAATTTGTAATTATTTTCCTTTAAATGCAAATAAAGTCCAGAACATAATCAGGCACTTAGTACCTACTTTCAGGCATGCTTAAAAATCGGCAGTGGAAAAGTCTGACTGAAAACCTTGAGGGGCTGAGGTGGGTCTCGCGGTAGACACTTGGCTTGTATGAGTGAGGCCCTGGGTTCCATCCCCAGCACTGCAGAAAAAAAGAGAAAAAACACAAGGGAAGGAGAGGGGAGGGGAGGCTGGGCGAGGGTGGATAGGGTGGGGTGGGGCAAGGTGAAGGAAATGGAGTGGAGGGAAGGGGAGGGGAGGGAAAGGAAAGGGAAGGGAAGGAAAGGAAAGAAAAGGAAAGGAAAAGGGAAAAAGGAATAGAAAGGAAAGGAGAGGAAAGAAAGGGAATAAAAGCAAAGGAAAGGAAAGGGGAGGGAAAGGAAGGGAAGGGAGAGGAAAGGAAAGGGAATGATGAGAGTGCATGATCTCCCCCATAAAGTGGATTATAGGCAGAGATACTGCAAACTAATATCCAGGCTTCCAAGATGTCCCACAATGAAAGAGAAAGAAAAAGGAAGAGGACCAGCAGCAAAAATGGTGATTCCCTGTGCTCCTGAGGAAAGCTGCTGGTATGATTGGGATCATACCTGTATTTTAATCCCAAAATGGAGTCCTAATGAGAAATAGCATAATCACAAAAGTGCAGATGAAGCCAAGCTGCTACATCTTTTTTTATTGCCTCCTGAGTCTTCAATGCCCCTGAAAGTCCTCACCTTCCACACACACGCCCACACCTCTGACACCTCTGACACAGTCAAATGCGTCCCCTGAATGAAGACACACACATCCAACTGAAGGAAGCAACCTGGCAGCACAGCAACCTGGAAAACCAGAAATTAGAGCAAGTACCTTTCAAGTCAGGCCTAGAGAGGTAAGAAATATGGAGCCTTTTCTTTCATCTTGAGAAACAGTTTTCTTCCTGAGTAAATGACAAGTCCCACTGTGAAGTCCAAGATGTCATGATAATTGTCACTGGTTTTGCTGAGGAGGGGAGAGATAATGGCAGTCATGCTTACAATTTGTTCTGAAAGGCTTATTTTCTGTCCTAACATTTCCTTAAAGAAAATTACCACTGATGAGGTTTGCAACACATTTCCCTTGAGATGGCAGATCCTAGGTATTTTGGTGGAATTGCACCACTCGGAAACAGATGGATTTGCGAATGATTGATAGATGAACAGGGAGCTGTTGTTTAAGGTCAGTCATCTGAATCGTCCTGGGACAGTTCCCAAGGAGTTACATAGGATGAAAATCTGGGCCAGTATTCACATGCCTGGATATTGAAGTAAGAACAGCTGCATTTATTTCAACATTCTCAGCCTTACACATACATACATGCCAGCAAAGCTCAGAGGTTAAAATGTAAGAGAAATCACTAGTAGGACACTAAGAATACAGAACTGAAAAAAAAATATCTGAAAATTACCTCCATGCCTCAGCTAAGCTGAGAGCTAAATCTGAATGTATTACTCAGAGCACAGAAGATAAAAAGAAGGCAAAATGGGGGAGATTATGCGAGACAGAAGAAAGAACAGGAAACTACCATGCATCTAACTGAAATCTGAGCAAGAGAGAGTAGTTCAGAAACTATTTCAGACAGTGATAGTCGAGGGGTTTTTTTCATTTGTTTTTTTAGAATCTGTCATGAATCTACAAATAAAAGAAATACAAAGCATAACAAGCAGGTAAAGAAAAATAACACAATTCTCCATAGTGAAGTTGAAGAACAATTTGAAGTAAGAGAAAACAGATCTTACAAGTACCCAAAGAGAAAATCAAAGTCACCAGCCAAAGAGCAATTAGACGAACAGCAGACTCCCCAGCAGTACTAATAGAAGAAAAAATCAGAGTGGAATATCTTAAAGAAGGTGATGATTTTGTCAATTTAACCCAGCATTGAGTAAAACTCTTTTTAAATACTAAACAAATTAACATTTTGTGATTTTAAAACACCTGAAAAACTTCTCATGGAAAAACTTCAGAAGAAAAGGAAAATGAAAGAACCTCAGAAAAGTGAAAGGAATTCTGGCTTACAACAAAAACAGTCAGCAGATAAATTGGTAAGCACATGAACAAAACTACACATAAGAAACACAAGCAATAGCAAAATTATTGACGGCATCTAATTATGAGGTTTATAAAATAGAATACAAATGTGCAGATGTGGGCAGCAGTAGTATGAGACATGAAAAATACAAAAAGAGCTCAGTTACAGATTCTCATATTTTTGCAACTTACTGGGGTTTTTTTCATATTTCATAAGGATAACTTCAGAGGAAACCAAAAAATAACTGAATTAAATTCAATAATTTCTCTATACTAGGAGGTGAAATGAAAGTCATTGGAGGGTGAATAAAAAGATAGAAAAGCAGGACAGGAAGTGACTACAAGAAATGGTAGAAGAAAATGTCAAGGTGGACAAAGCTCACCAGCTAAAATACATGATATGGTAACAATCTCTTTGGATAAGTAGGACCTCATTATGGGAAATGTAGGCCAGTCATTAGCCTACAGATGAAGGATTTTTTTTAACATGCTTGGACTAGAAGTGTTTCAGAGTTCAGATGCTTTCAAACTTGTGAATATTTGCATATGCATAATAAGGTGTCTTGGGAGAAAAGATTGAAATCTAAACACAAAATTTATTTATGTTTCATATACACCATGTAGGCATACCCTGAGGGTGGTTTTATAAAGTATTTTTAGCATACCTATGAACTGTGACTTGTGACTTGTCTCATGAAGTCAGGCATGGAATTTTCCACTTGTAGCCTCACATCAGTACTTGAAAAGCTTCAGATTTTGGGCTACTTCAGATTGCATACTTTTGGATTAGGGATGTTCCACCTGTATTACTTAAATTTAAAATATGCATCCCTAAAACAGATGCTAAAACAGATGCTAAAACTGCCTGGAGGAGGGAGCAGAGGACAGGGTGATGCAGGGCCGCAGATACGAGCCAAAGCCCCAGTCTCTCCCTCACTATATATATGGATGAATTCAGGCAAATATTTCACCTGAAACATTCCTTTTTCTGCTGCAACAAAATTAAGAAAATTTTAACATCTACTTCATGGAGTTGTAACAATCACATGAGAAAATATACATATTTAATACAGCATCTGACACTCACATGGATGCAGCACGGGCCTGAGGGTGTAGGGAAGGTTTTATCACGTGAAAAATCCTTCAAAAACAGCAGAAAGCATTTGTGAAGGAAAAGAGTAAAGGGAATAGAATTCAGAAAAGCAAGCAAAGCTATGAAGGTAGCTGAGAAACAAAACTGTGAAGGTGTGTTGCGTGGGGCTTTGGGTGGAGTGAGGTGGCTGGGGACAGTCTCATTTCCTTCACATTGTATTTCCTCTTCACCTCTGCAGTCCCTGCAGGATGTACGGGTGGAAGTCAATGGTCACCAGGAGAAAACATCTGCATCAGCAAACAGCTGCATGTGCATTTGTCTCATTAAAAATGTTTTTCTAGAGTTAGGATATTAATGTTGTGTGTCACTGGCAATGTCATGAGAAATTGAGAAAGAAAAATGTGACCTGTGCAATTAGTAGCCCTCAGGCAATAAAACTCCTGTTTCAGCTGGTGTTAGAACCCTGCAAGATCCGGGGGGGGCAGAGTTGCTCACCAGAGCAGATGCCTAAAATCTCACCGCTGGCTTCGTAACTCCTAGCTTCACACCAGCTTATACATTTGCATCATACACACACATACATACACACACAGCACACGCATGGATGGGTACACACCCGCACACATCACATATATGCATATACATATGCCATATGCACACACACATTATGCATGCACAAAGACACATACTACCAAAATAATTATTTGAAGACAGCAATTGATGACAACTAAACGTCCTTACATCTAGCTTCATTTTAATTCTATATTTATATTCTTTATGCTCTTCCCAATGTTTGAATCTTGAAAACAAGCCCTATCAATTTTAAATTTATTCAAGGAATAATTAAACATATTCTTAAGGGCTTACATTATTCAAATAGTATTCAGTGCCTGAATCTGTCCTGAGTAATGAATTCATTTATGTACCCTGAGAATAAAGTGATTGTTATTTAATAACTATAAAATTCTGTCTCTCTAAAAACCAACAGTGAAATGTTTTATTACGTTATTATTTGTGTTCATGGTCAAATTACAGCTATATACTCAAAAACATATTGCTGTGTAGGTTGTTGAATATTATTAAATGTGAACAGGAAATAAAATAATACATAAAATAATACAACACTTATGCATCATGACAACATTCTGAATTATCTATTTATCTTTATTCCACTATATAAGGACTCCTTGTCATTTTTAACCTTTTTTCAATTCTGCTATGAGTCTACAATAGTTGATCTCTGTACCACTTCCTTTGTTGACTTAATAGAAAACAAAAATACTGACAGATTTTGCTATAGTTGACCTTGGACTTTATAGAGGGAAATTTACTCTGATACTGTGGATGTAGGGTTGGAGTGTGTTTACTGAGCATACGTGGGTGACGTGTGTGCAGACAGGTTGGGATATGGGTATATATCAGGGTTGTGCATGGCATGGGTGTGTGCATGTGCGTGAATATTGGCATGTGTGTTTGTGGCTTTTTGTGTCAATGCATGTACCTGTGTACTGATCTGTGAATTCATATGCATACATGCCTGTGTGTGTGCATGTGTGATGGAAACTGGTGAATCCAATGAGACAGATAGCTCAAAGAGGTATAAAATCTTAACACTCTGTTTAGACTTCTATACTAAATAATGTTATTTATATATGAGACTTTTTGTCAAAAGCTTTTCAAAGAAAAGAGAAACCCAGAATGAATTGTAATAGTATAATGTATGTTGTCCTATTTTGAGGTCAAAAGAATGCTTCAAGAAAACCATACACATTTGGCATCAAGACCCAGGAGTTACTACAGTTACTATGTCCACAGTCTGTCCCTGACCCAGTAGGGAGCATAAGGCTGGGACCTCATGGTGAAGGAATCAAATGCGAGTGCTAAGACACAGAGTCCAGTTCTGCATAGTCAGCTTCACTGACAACTAAAGGCATGGTGTCTGGTTTTCATGCTCCACGTATGAAGAAAGCTAGGAAGATGTGAAAGAAAACCCATACAAGAATAAGGCAGTTGACCAACACAGAGAACAGGACCTCAGGAAGAGGCCCAGATGGTGCTGCTACCCCTTCTGAGGGGAACAACCTGGTCGTGCTCTTCAGGACCTGGGGAGAGAGTTCACGTGTGTGCCTTCATCCTTGGAAGAAATTGAGGGTGTGGCCTGAATACCTATGGGGGAAGCATTGGTCATTGGTTTAGGGGTACAAACTGGGGACATCCTGATGCTGCTAAGCAGGTCAGAGTCCCCTCAGGTGCTGTCTTCTGTTAGGAATGGGTTTGTGAGTGTAGTACTGCAGGACTCAGCACTCTTCCTACTACAGTAGATGAAAGCACAGGGTTTCCTAGAGAGCGTGGCACGGCATCTCAGCTTAGCCACTTATTCACAGGACACTTGCCCCAACTACTTCACCACTCTGTATCTTTATTTCCTCACATGATAACATGAGGCTAATGACCAGCTGTACCTCCTTTGATCAGAGGGCGAATAAGTCCGTGCGTAGAGTGTGGCATGTGGTCAACCCTCGGTCAGATAGCTTCACTTCATGGTCAACTAGAAATGGTTGATGATGCAGCTAAATGAAACTCAAGGGCTTTCCAGAAACACACAAGATGCTTGTGTAACTGACCGAAGACACTGAGAATGAAGACAGTTCCTCAGCAGCTGCAGCGGGCATCAAGCAAAGCCCACACCTGAGGTCCAAGATTGAGGTCCATTGTATACCTCAGAGGCAGTGATTGACCCCATCCTCTCTCTCGGCCTGGGTGTTTTCCTCTTCTCTTCCTTATTTATCTCAAGGTTGTTGTGTGAATCCAATGAAAATGTGTACACTAATCATCTGCCTGATGCCAGTTACTCTGTCTCAGCCTGGACTGCCCTGGGGAACCCAGTTGGTGGGGAGAATCCTGAGGGCCTGGTGTGCAACGTGCTCAGTAGATATCACCCTTGAGTGTGACAGTGCTTCTGTGAACCATCTGGTGTTAATTGCTGGTGTGTGTATTATATTTCTCTGAGCACCATAGCAATATAATAAGCAAAAAAAGAAAAGTGCTTTAAAAGTTCTAAGTGGTATCTATCTGAGATAAGTAGGCTCCATGTTTAGCCAAGGAGTTCAAAGTCACCTGTGAAACCAATGAGATTAGAAAGATATCTAAGGAAACACATGATACTCTTACAACCTCTTGCACCTTTAAGATTTAGCACAAGGCTAGGCTTCTCCGACGTCTAACCTAATATGTACTTTTCTTCTAAATTCATTTTGGTGCCATTTCAAGTATCCTTTCCAGTCTTGTCCCCATGGCTCCATCAGTGGCCAGTCAGGTCACCCTGAATGAAGGGCTCGGTCCCATCCAAAGCCTCATTTTTAACACGCGTGAGTGTAGAGAGGACTCATAATGCCCCGAACAATTACAGAATTGTTTGATATCCCTGAGACAGCAAAATGTGTCTCTATTAGAAGAAAATATATTCATATATCAGCAAGAAAGGAACTTTACAGTTTATTGGAAACTTTATATAATTAAATAAAATGAGACCAATTGGATGGAACAAATAGAACAAATAAATCATTCCATTACTGCCTTCAAAAGCAAAGGAACCGGCTTCCCAGTAGAGACCGCCTTGCAGGTGCTAGGATATTTATTTTAATTTTGCTCAGAAATTATTTAGATCATTTACTGCAATTGATAGAATTATCCATGACTGTGAGAATGCTTGCATTCCAAGACTCAAGGAGATTTAACATACCTCTTTGGAATATTAAGAGGTCTACTTCCAAAAATATATTTATGGTGACATATATATGACATGTGTGTGTGTGCATGTGCGTGTGTGTGTTTGCGTGAGTGTGTGTGTGTGTGTATGTGTTTCAAAACTGTTAGTTAAATATCCATCAGCATTTTGGACAATTTAAACAAAGAAACATTTCGCCAACTTTTCATATGACCTGGAAAAAGTGGAAAGGGGAAAAAAATCAGACCACTCAATCTCAAAAGAAAGCCTTTCTGCCTCCAATGACTGGCTGCTTTCCCAATTAATAATCAAGAAAGACTCCTTTTTTCCATTTCCTAATGATGTCCACAGTTGAAGTGCAAACTGACTACAGCTGAGTATTTAAGTGAAATACTTCAAGGACATTTATCATAAGTGGATACAGAGACTAGACTCCTGTTTGAGCTTCAAGGTTTAAATGTCAAACACCTGGAGACATAATTACTCAACCTCGAAATCATTCTATGAGTTCATTGCTCTGGTTCAGGGAAAGTCAAACTAGTAAATTAAGTTGGAGGCACTGTTTGCTCTGGGGGAAGAGGAGATGCTGAGGGATGTGAGAAGAAGAGGGAGGAGCCCAGAGTCACGTACTTAACCCATGGGCTTTCCTGCCTTTACCCAGGAGCCAGGGGTATACATGCTGAAAGCCATGTTAGTACCTAACAGAAGGAAAGAAGAGAAGTTCCCTTCATCTTTGAGAAATCACACATACAAGTGCCTGTAAAATGTTCTACTGACAGTAAAGACATCTGAAATTAGTGATGAAAAATGTTTTAGTGGAACAGGGATTTTAATATTAATATAGCAGCTTCTCTGATTCAAATTCAAGTCAACAATGATTTCTAGTGTCTTAAACCTAACAGCATGCTTAGATCGAAGGGACCATTTACTAGCTTTGGCAATCAAGCAGAACAGAACAGACATTTGTTTTTATTCAAGTGTATTCTCCTGATTTCTTTGCCTGCTGTATCCAGTTTCAATCTATATTCAGTGACCATGTTCTTTTAGGCAAAGTCTGAATGTAAGTGAAAAAGCAAAATAACATGCTGATAAAGGATGGTCCAGTTAATCCCACATCGTTTAGAAACTCCCCAATTAAAGATGTTTTGAAATTCTGAAGGAAAAGACTCATACACTGTTTTGTTATTGTTGTTGTTGTTGTTGGGGGTTTTTTTGTTTGTCTTGTTTTGTTTTGTATTTTAGACAAAATCTCACTATGTAGTTCAAGATGGCCATGAACTCACAGCGATCCACCTGCTTCAGCCTCCTGCATGTTAGAATTACAGGCACGTGCCACCATGACCAGCACACACTCTTAATATATTCTTCTCAACTGACAAAATTCCATACTTTGATGATGCTTTTAAAAGATACAATTATCTTTCTATTGGACATGTAGAAGGGATTTCTGCTACACTTGTGCAAAAACTCTCACTGGAAAATAGCCCCAGGGGCTGGGGATTTAGCTCAGCAGTGCAAGCTCTTGCCCAGCAAGTGCAAGGTTGTAGGTTCGATCCCCAAACCAAAAAAAAAAAAAAGAAAGAAAAGAAAAGAAAATAGTCCCTATGCGATCAGGGTTTTGTTCATTAAGTCTTTGCCTATACCTATGTCTTTCAAAGTCCTACCTATTCTATCTTCCAGCATATTTAGTGTTTCTGTTTTAATATTCAGATCTTTGATCCATTTTGATTTTAGTTTAGTGCATAGTGATAGACATGGGCCTAGTTTTAGTCTTCAGCATTTGGAAAGCCAGTTTTTCCAAGACCATTTATTAAAGAGGCTGTCTTTCTTCCAGTGAACATGTTTGGTCCCTTTGCCAAAGATCAAGTGTCTGAGTTGTTTGAAGTTGCTTCTGCATCTTCTAATTTGTTCCATGGATCCTCAGGTCTGGTTTGATGTTGTTTTGTTTTGTTTTGTTTTGTTTCCAGTACCATGCTGTTTTTGTCACAGTAGTACTATACAGAAATTATCACAAAAAATCAACAACTAGGGTCTCATCTTACTAAAAAGCTTTTGCACAGCAAAAGAAATCACCAATGAATTTAAAAACAACCTACAGCGAGGGAAAAAGCTTATGCCAGCTGTTCTTCCAACAAAGGACTAATATCTACAACATATAAAGAAACAAAAAAAAAAAATCAGACCTCCAAATTCAAAGACCCAATCCAAAAATGGGCATCTGAGATGAATACACATTTTTCAGAAGAAGTACACAGAGCAAATAAATATTTGAAAAAAAATGTTCAACAACATTTATCATTCAAGAGAGATGCAAATTAAAACACTGAGAGTCCATCTCACTCCAGGAATTATGGCTATTATCAAAAAATCAATCAACAACAAACGTCGCCCTGGCTTTGGAGAAAAGGGAACCCTTCTCCACTGGTGGTGGGAGTGTAGATTGGTACAACTAATGTGGAAATCTGTATGGAGATTCCTCAAAAAACGAGGATCAGAGATTCCATTTGACCCAGATATTCCTGTTTTTGGTAGAATTAAAAACATTTTAAACTTGGAAGAGTTAAAGACATCATACCACAGTGATATATGCACATTCATGTTTATAGTAGCACAATTTATAATAGCTAAATCTTGGAAGGACTCCAAATGCTCATCAGTTGATGAATGAGTAAAAAAGAGGAGGGTTTTTTTTAATATAATGGAATATTACTCAACCACAAAGAAAGATAAAATTGAGACATTTATAGCTAAATGGAATAAACTGGACACACATGTATTTGCATTGTCTCTCTGGTATGAAAAACTGAAAATGTAAATGAAAACAAAAAAGTACAATAGACGTTATGAAATTGGAAGAAATTGCTCAAAAGGAAAAGGAAACTGGGGGGAGGGTAAAAGAAAGAAAAGAAAAGGAAAGGAAAAGAAAGGAGAAAATGAGAAGGATAAAATAAAAACAGAGCTTTGTGAGATGGGAAGGGAAAGGGGACAGAAAGGAGGGGACTGGAACAGGAGAAAAAAGAAAACATACACTTTTCAATTGATTAAAAGAAAGAAAAAAGAAAACAGCCCCTTAGCAGGAGTCTCACAGCAGCAGAAACGACAGCCCCCAGACAGCTGCCAAGGCTCACTAATTTGTGCCTATGCACACACATGGATTGGGTTAGGGTGACTGAGAGAGAGACCCACCCAGAAACGGTGAGCGAACAGTCTGTACACTCACTTCATCTAAGACTGAAAATGCTGAATTCTGGTAAATTGTATATATTCCAAACACAATTCATTCCATTGCTTACACACACACACACACACACACACACACACGCATGCATGCATGCGCACATGCATACACACTGACCAAATACTGTATTTTCTCTTCCTAAGCCATCCAGTAGAAAATGAACTTGAAACTCAGTGCACTCCTAGGAAGAAAGTTGAAAATTGTCACCCACCTACTCTTCCTGGAACAAAACAAAGTGAAAAGATCCCGAGAACTCATTTGGTTCTGATTAAGCCTCTATATTTGCTTTATGAATTTAGTAAATGCCACATCGCCAGTGAAGAATGCGAGGAAACAGGAAACACAAATTACAGCTGTGTTAGCAAGTGAGTCACTTCCGCTGTGAAAATTAATGGACCAACTAGAAACCAAAGACAGTTTGTCTACAGCTCAAAGTAGACGTTCAAGTAATTTCTCCACGTTTAAAGTTTTAGCTTACACAACTTTCTCCCCTTTAGGTTGTATTCCTCCTCCTGACCCACTGCTACAAAACGTGAAGTTCATTTCAATCTATTCTCACCAAAACTGCATGTGATAATTTCAAGTTGAAATAGTGGAAATCCTGTATATAAGAAGCAGTCAATATCAATCAAACCTAACTGCAAAATCCATGTAGCATTTTTCAGAGAAAAGCATAAATGCCAGAAAGTTAGCAATACCTATTCTGGTTAAAATTAGTGGTCAAATTACCAAAGCAGAAAATTTCCATAAAGTATTTGTTTCTCCACCCAAAAGTAAGTGCTCAAAAATTCAGTGTCTATTAAATATGCACTAGTAAGAAAGAAATTTTAAAAATTCATGTTCCTATGTGGAGACAAGAAAATAATTGTCCCTGTATAGCTATCCTTCACCACTTGGGAACAACAGGTCTTAACTTTTCTGTGGGATCATTCATTCAAAAAACATCATCTAAGGACACTTTACCTGGTGCTAGAAATACAATGATAACTGAATGCAGCCTCTTCCACCAATGAATTCACTACTAGGGAAGAAAGACAAATACAGAACTAATCTTAGCAAAATGTGATAGAATTTGGTGAGAATGAAATGCTGCATGACCATTAGAGGAAAAGCATTTAGGAAGTCTGAGACTTATTGAGTCAAAAGCACTTACAGTTGGGTCTCAGTGAAAACCTGCCAAATGAACGAATGAACTTTACAGGTGAGAAAGAAAATCTCAGAAAAGTAAAGCAGTTTTCTCAGATGCAAAGTAATTTTTCTAGCTAGTCAGCAGGAGGAGAAGATGAGAAATCGGGTCAATCGTAAGAGGCATACCCCATGAAACCTGCCAGGATCACTTTTGTGAGATGCAGGATTCCTGTCTTGTTGGAAGGAAAGGCAAGGAAATAGCCCAACCCAGATGAGTGTGCACTGCCCTGCAGGAATTTAAATTCTTGCTCCAGAGTTCTAACATCAGAAAAGCAAGAGACAATGCAAGACCCAGAGCCTAAGACCAAACTTCAAAAGAGAAATTAGCTTTATATGACCCAGGCCCTGCCTGGAGAAATTTAATTATAGGGACAAGAGGTTCATGTGAAAAAGAAATATGCCAACTATATGTTGGCAGTATATGTGGAGTCGTGAGTGAGCTCAGGCAGAGGTGACATAGCATTCATGTAAGAGTGGCACTATGACCTCCTATGGTCTTGTTCAGGGAAGCTCTACAGAGAAGGAAAAGGGGGCACAGCTTTAGAAGTGGGTAGATTTAGACAAGAGAAGGAAGACAACTTGGTTTGGCAGGCCAGAGCCTCAGGAGTGAGAATGTACAACATCTGCATATAAACAGGCATCTAGTCAGAGCACAGTTAGACACAGGAACTTGTGGGATGGAACTGTGGGAAATTCTGGACATCGGGTGGAGATCTGGAGGCTGTGAACCATGAACAGGGGACCCCCAGAGGCTTCTGGGCAGGTGAATGATGGTGCTATAATGTACTTCCGCTAGAGATGAACACACTTGTGGTGTTGAGACTGAGGTCTGACTCTCCTAATGACAGATAAACCCCAGAGGAGACCCACAGAAATGTCTCAGGGAGAGCTGATGTGGACTGGAAGCAGAATGAAGAAAATGGACAAAAAGCTGTTATTCCAAAACCACCACATATGACTTAGATAGTGACTGGCTTCCGAAGACACAAAGATAATCCGAAGATTTCTACAGGCTGTGGCTGATGAAATGATGGTTTCATGAACAGAAATAGGAACTAGGAAACCAAAAATCAAGTTCATTTGAGATAAACGCGCAGCAACTTGAAAGAAAATCTGAGACCAAAATGGAAGGCCAGTCATCATACCAGTGTGGGGGTTGAGCACCTAAAGGTGACATTGGAGGGTCCCAGAAGTGGAGGAAACTCCTTTAAGCCTAGGGCAGAGCAGGAGCTGGGGTCGCTGAAACAATTGCCAGGAGAAGTGACTGACCATGAGAAGGACCACAAGGAAACCAAAAGTAAGACTTGGCCATCACCCAGATCAGACAGCCACGTGAAGAGTCTGGTACTCGTGCGCACCTTCGACCGGATTTCAGACCAGCCCATAGCTCATTCAGTGAGTACCCAAAGGGATGTAGCCAGATTACAGAGTCCATTTCAAAACATCATAGACTTCTCAGCTTCCCCCAAACATCCCAAGTCTCACTGAAACATTCATGTTTATTGAAGTCATTTTCCTGTATTGTAAACTTAGAGGATTGAAAAAACATGTGTTAGAGAGGAGTTTAATGTTCCCAACACAAAGATACTGTATGTCTGGAGCCATCCCTGCATCAGCTACCTTACTCTAACCGTAACATATTTGCATAAATGTACCAAAATATCACACCAGGCCCACTGATATGATACTGGCAACTGTTATGTACCATAAAAATGTATTTCAAAAGACACACTTGTAAGTTGGGGAAAAGGAATCCTATGGTGTGTATAAATTTTATATGCTGTCTAAAACAGCTGAAAGGACCATAAAATGAATGTCACCATGGTAGTATGTTGCAGCAGAATTTCTAGGCTGCAGACAGCTAGGCCTGCAGGGCTAGACTCACTTTCTAAACCTGAGATGCAGAAAGAAACTTAAAATGCATTAGTAGAACTTAAGAAATTTTTCCTTCTCACTTATAGCATATATGTATTTCTTTTCTAGGAAAGTTTTATTTAAAGAAAAAAAAAGTCTCCCAGAGTTTAAAATGTCAGCATTTGATTGATTAGAATAGCTCTACTGGCTTAACCAGTAAGTTCATTTGAACAGTTCAGCCACTAATACAGTAAAACACATGTTAAAGATTACAAATTGTTTAACGAGTTTTGACAAACAAGTCCCCTGGTGGTCTTGAAATTTCTGAGAAGCAGATGGAAGAGGCATAAGTTTATAGATTCCCCTTCCTATCTGCACAAAGCCAAAGAGGTCTGAAGTAGGTATTAGTGCAAAGAAGGGACATTGTCAAACAATAAAGAGACACAATTGCCTCTGTCAGCACAACAATTAATTTTGTTTGCAGAGCACCAGTCAGTCTATTTGTTACCGGGAATGTGCTAATTATTCTTGCTAATTACATGCAAAACATTCATTATCACCTATAAGTGGAGCTGGACCCCTCAGGTTTCAGTGACAAATTAATTACTGTGTTTTCCTCCTGAATGTTGTTCCAGTCTGTCCCTGGTATTATCTGAAAAATAAATTGTTTAGCAGCTTGCTTGTCTTCAGAGTCACTCATTAAAATGAAAAGTAGACACACAGAGCTGCATCAGTTTTCCTCACCTGTTCTGTTGGGACAGCGGTTCCTGAAAGTCCCCAACCATGGATTTAGGTAACTAGAAGCCTCATGAAATGCTTGGGGCCGAATTTCCCTAGGTACTGACGTGTCTCTGCACCACTGTCCACTCACAGAACCTCAGAGAAGAAAGCAAACTGTACCAGTCACCCAAAGAAGGCCAAATCCGTCACCCAGGATCTACAGCCTGAGCCCTCTGGCCTTGCCTTTCAAAAGGCTTAGGAGACGTTTTGAAATCACATCCAAAATTTCACATTTATGCTTCCTTTCAGACCCTAATTTGCCATTTAGCTGATCAAAAAACAAATCCTTAATTCCCAATTTATTCCTATGACCATTTAATGTTGGGGGAAAGCCCAGTAATACAGATGCATACTGTTTCCTTTCCAATGAGAATTACATTGGAAAGACCAAATCCCGGGCACACATGACTTTGCCTTGACCCTATATTGCCCACACTTTACTCTGGTATCTGACTGTTCTTAACAGCACTAGCTTCACCTTCATCACTCACACCTACTAACCCACTGCACCGTCAGCATTCTCACGGCACATTCTGCAAAGCACAGGTGTGCACAGCCCATGTGTCTATGTCCCATGTTTTTCCTGGCACCTGCTGCTCATCAGTCCGTTCCTGAGTGCCTCGACTCCTTCAGGTGCTCCGGTCCCTGTCTCAGTGCTGGGTCCATTTCCATGGCAGCTCTGTCACACAGCTGCTGACGATAGTCCTCGGTCACAGACAAATCAAGTAACAAGGAAGTTTCATTGTCACATAAATCACCCTTTCCATTTTCAACTGAGAACACTGTTTGGCAGCAGGAAACACATACAGGGAGCTGAATAATCCCATTTCAGGCGCGAATAAATTTTACACTGTTTGAGCAATCCCCATGGCCGATTTTGTCCAGAATTTGCTTTGCATGCACAGAAAAGAGTTTTGAATTCTTATTTGATTTTAGTAAATCACATACATTTTTTTCTTTAGTTTCTCTGTGTTTGCAACAGTCTTTACTGAAATGTATAAGATTAAATGGTTGAAGTAAAGCTGTGTGTGTTCAAGGGTCAAAGACCAGAAAGTGCCTGCAACCATCAAGAGAAGACCCCTACACTGGGCAGAGGACTGCATTTGACCTTTGTAGCGAGCCAAGTCTCCCACACTCCCTTTTGTGACTGCTCAGTCCCTTTTTGATGCCCTATTCCCTCTCCAACTACCACCATGTCCACATGCTCCTTCTGCTTCTCCCATTTTCGCCTTGTTTAACAGTGTTTACTGTACAAGAAATGAGCAAGAAATATGGTCAATGTTTTTGTTTTGTTTTGTTTACAGTAACAGACACACTGTCATTAGTAACTTTCCCTTAGCCTGTCATTCTTGCTGCCTTCTGAAGCAGTTCTGCAAGCCCTCATTCATCAGCGTTTTCAGCTGAGCTGATTTCAGTTGCTGCATTGATGTCTTGAATCCCTGAATAGATTCAAAACATTGACCCTCCAGTGTCACGCTGACTTTGGGGAGGAGCCAGAAGTCATGTTTCTGGTTCCAGTGGACAGGGCAGGAGAGATACACTATAATGTTTTTATAAATCTGCCTTTCTATTGGATGGCACTTAGCAACAACATTTACTGCATTTTTTAAATCACATCTTGTAAAAACGCTTATGAAAGAGGACTTCCAGAGTGGCTTCACAAAGTGGCATAGACAATGGGATGAGTGTGTTCAAACAAGGGAAAGCATTTTGAGGGAGAATATTGGTAATGCATCCTTTATTGTAATAACTTCTTTTAAACACACTTTTGTTACCCCCTTGTACACTAGACATGCTCACATATTGTTATGTAATTATGATGTATCTGTTGTTTCCTATTATATCAAGGTTTTACTAATATTATCAAATTACCCAAACTTAGGTTTCAATGTGTTGTCTCAGCCAGTTTCCTACCACTTGTAGACTATCAAGAGATTTTCAGAGATTATTTTGAACCAAAAGGGATGAATTTCCATGGTGGTGATATCTGGTGATGTGACAGCAGACACAGGAAATAGCAGGAGGTGGCTGAAGGAGCAAGTCCAACCCTACCTGCTCTCTGTTCTCTGATATCTTAGAGAAAAAGACCTCACTTCTAAAGCCACTTGAGATCACACAGTCTAACTGCCCTTCAATCTATGAAAATAAAATGAATTTCTTTCAATACACAGAGTAACTCCTGTGTTATCCTGAGGGTGACCATGCACCACAGACCCTGGAGGGTCAGGCTGGCTGCTGCAGGTCGTCAGGCTTATAGATAGGGGGCCTTGGCAGGGAAGGCTAGGAGCGCTCACCTCGATGTCCCGGAGAAGGAGGACTGGGACCAGCTCTGCTGCTCACCAACCCTGTGACCAGACTTTTCTGAGTTGTAAAAGAAAGCACAGGTGAGTGTGAGGACTGGAGGGAAGTGCACCTGCCACTTAACACCTTTTAGCCTAATAATTCCAACGATGGCTGAATGACAGTCTCACCAGCTCTGCATGTTCCATGGACAGTACATACTGTTGTCTTCCCCGATTCCTCAGCATTAAAACAATAAGGCAACTGGTTAGAATAATTTAAGAACTGAAGTTTTTTCTCACTGAACTCACTCTTTCAAAACAAAAAAAAATGTTTTTGGAAAGAGGAACAAAAAAAGATAATGTTTCCTGAATTTCTGGTATAAATCACACCATCATGGTGACAAATTTTAGATCAAGCGGGAGGAGTGGAAAAGAAGCACGGTGGGCAGAAGAGAGGAAGGGCCAGGGCTCAGCCACCTGGGCACAGGTCATAGCGGCCTTCTCCAGACACCAAGGGTAAGGGAGCAACTCTATGCTCCCCACACAGTACACAAGAGTGGCATCGCACTCCAGACTGAAACCCAAGGGTCTTGGCCCAGGACTGAGCTCCTCAACTTCATTGGTTTCACAAAATCACAAAATCATATCATCTCTCGCCCAGGAGCAAAATTAACACTGAAATTCCACTTGCCCCAGCCCATTCCAGAGCTCCAGATTCCACGGGTTTTCTTCCCTACAAATTGCAGCTCCACAAGGGACCTCCAAACGTCCTCTTCTTTCTATCCTTGCAGATAAAGAAGCCTCCTTTCTGAAGGTGTTGCTTTCTGAGGTTCTAATTGCCTACAAGCATCACCCAAAATATCAAATGGAAAGTTCCAGAAATAAGTAATTCTCAAATTTTAAATGACTTGCTATCCTAAGTGGCAGGATGAAACCTCAAACTACCTATTGCCTCTCTCTCTCTCTCTCTCTCTCTCTCTCTCTCTCTCTCTCTCTCTCTCTCTCTCTCTCTCTCTCTCTCTCTCTCAGTGGACCCATCCTCTGTGCACTACTCATCTGTTATCACTGAGCAGCCTTCTCCATCATCAGGCTGACAACAGGATTATCACAGCACTTCTGTTCAAGGAATCGTTATTTTATTTAATGATGGTCCCAAAGTGATGAAGTTGGCAATTTTATTATAGTACATTGTCATAATTGTTCCATTTTATTACTTTTGCATTGATCTCTTACTGTGCCTAATTCAAAAATTAAGCTTTCTATGGGTCTGCATCTATAGGGAAAAGCTTAATACTGATCAGTTTCTGTTCTTCCATTTCTGGCACACACAGGGGATTTGGAACATATTTCCTGCAGAGAAGGAAGGACTGCTGAGTACTGACTGGGAGCCACCAGGCAAGGACTCCTCTGGGCACAACATTGGCCTTCTCCAAACTCCTCCCCATTCTCTGGAAACGCAACAATATGCCAATTGTTACATGGTCACAAAGGTATTGTTCCGAAGACACAAAATTCATTTCTGTTTGCTTGCTTGCAAGTCAGTTGCTTGAAAACACTATAGAAAGAGTAACCCCAACGAACACTCTTTTTCAGAAATGCTATCAAAACTGATTTCTGGGCTGGGGATTTAGCTTAGTGGCACAAGCGCCTGCTGGCAAGCATGAGGTTGTGAGTCCAATCTCCGATACAAAAAAAAAAAAAACAAAACCTAGATTTCTGCCTCCTTTCCCTAACCAAAAGCTCACAGCAGGAAGAACATAATATTATCAGTGTTCCTTTAGGTTTCTTTATCCAAAAGAAGTAATAATTGATATCTCTATGCACAATATTCTTTAAAAAATAGTTTTCTTTCTAAAGAAAATAGTACATGCAGATACTATCAATTATTAGATACAGCAGATTTGAATACTTGCACTTTTACCCAAATAATGAATCATTAAAAGAACAAAGTCTCTGATTCATTTCAAATGAATCATCTATGAGTCAAATAACTCTCCCATATTTTGGACAGTGTTTAGCATATAACAAGCAATAAATTCTAGAAGAACTTCATTGATAGCTTTAATTAGGAGCCTCTCTAAACTAAAACCTGCTGTCATCAGCCCTGATGTTTACCAGGAAGCCAGGTGACAATGATAGAACAGTCACAGTGAAGATGACACCCCCACTGAAATACATGATGAAGTAAATTCCCTACAGTGTCACTGTTCAAACTTCATATGAATTTTATAAACTAGTTACTTAATTAGTAAAGCAGACACAAATGCATCTTAAGAGTCTAAGTCTGAAGGACGGAAAGGGTTTCTAGATAATCAGCCTTCCTACCTGATGCATAGGAGAGGAAAGTCCCCAGCCCAGCCACTGTCTGGTGCGGAGAACACCAGCTGGTACACAGACAGAGACATAATGTCTTTGGTCAAAACATAGCACAGTGGATGCTCAAGACTAAACTATTTTAAAATTGGGGTACTTTGCATAAAATCTACATTTCCAGCTTCTTGCTTAAAATCAGAAACTCTGACAGTATCAGGCTTGTGTTCAGAGGCCAATGACAGTCTGGACCCAACAAGGTCACTCTGGCTGTGTTCAGGGTTCCACTGCTCTTTCCATATTCTATGATTTTTCCCTCTGGCTCACTTGGCTCTTACATTATCTATCTTGCCCAAGTTGGCCTGAGGGTTTCTGACCCTGAGCTGTGAATAAGTCATAAATATATTTATCATTTACTGATTTTTCTGTACTCTTTAAAGGTCACCATGATCCTGAAAAAAATCTTGCCAGGAAAAAACCATAGGAAGACTTTCAGTATAATCTAAAGAGAAAAAAGGATCTCAAAACCTTTGAAAGCCAACAGGTAAAGAAGTGTCACACAACACAAGGAAACAGAAAAGACAGAATTGCCCATAGAGGCTGAGTAGAACCAACAGTTCCAGCCAAGAGTATGTTGGTAGCCTACTACATGGTTCATGTCTGTATAATCAACTCTTCTGCTGTGTTGAGTAAGGCATGGTGGTCAAACCAAATCATTCCTTATGAGAAACTCAACATGAGTTTGGTTTCTGGTCCACCAGCTGATTACTGTATAAAGCAATGTATGATAAAACAATTATATTAGTCTTATGGAAAGTTTTGAGTCAATTTGTTGCTGAGATTTATAATAAACTAAATGTGTTGGTCAGCTGTCCACTACTGTACCAAATACCTAAGATAATCAACTTCTAGAATGAAAAGACTTACTTCAGCTTGCAGCTTTGCAGGAGTCAGTCCATGAATGGTTCGTTCCATGGCAGGAGCACCTGACAGAGGAATCCATTTACCTCCTGGCTGGGTGTGAAATGGAAAGGAAAAGAAAGAGACTAGAGTTCTACAGTCCCTTTGAGGGTGCACCTTCCATGATCTAAAGACTTTCTGTAAGGTCCCAACCCCTCAAGTTTCCTCTGCTTTCCAGTAGTGCTATGTGCTGGGAACAGATCTTTTAACACATGGGCCTTTGGGGAACATTTAGAACAGCAACTATAGCACCCTATTAAAACTTGACATTCGGAGATCTCTCAGAGATACAAGTCAACAGAGAACATGTGAGCACAATGATCAAGGTGATTAAAACACACTCCCGAAGGACAAAGCAGTCTTATCCACTAGGAACCAAGGAAAACATTCAACAACCAGGCAAATCAAAACAGTGCAGAAAAAAATAATCAGAAAGCAAACCCTCTCCCAAATAATTTGATGCTGGTATCCTCCTTTGGTGACCCCATAGCCCACAGCAGGAGCTGCAGACCCAAATCAAAGAGGCAATAATAGCTTGTGAGTTCTGTGTTTAAATAACCCTTGAAATGGTTTTGCTATTGATCCAAAAGTCACCAAATAGCACAGCTAGGGAAAATCATGGATACTACCTCACTTTCCAGGTGAGGAAACTGAGGCCTGGAGGTCAGCTCCCCTGGTTACACAAAGCTAGTTAGTGTAGAGCTGAGATGAAAACTGCCTTTCCCCACCTCCTGCTGCAGCCGTCTTCCAATTTCTGAAACAATGCAGAGCATGTCACTCGAGGAAATAGGAAACTTTGTGATGTTTTAAATAAAAAATTTTCTATAGGAAAAAATCTAAATAAGCAAAAGAGGAAGTAGAGTGGGCTTCCTCCTTATTAATTAATAAGGAGTCTTCTGAAAGATGTATATCACTGGTATCGCTCATCCTCCACTCTGCTGCGCTTTACCTCAGAGCAGACAATGTTTCAAATATTTAACAAATGAAGCTAATTATTCAAAAACAGCTGAATCTCACATTATGCCTAAGAGAATTCATTTTTTGAATATTTCTTTGTTTTCAATATGAATCCCAAAAGATAAAACAGCAGACAGGTTTGGAGAAAGAAAGAAAAAGAGAAGGAACCCTACCTTTAGTTTCAGGGCTGCACTTGACTCAAGAAATAAGTTAATTATTAAGCTCATTTCATTTTTTAAAAGCAAATGTAATCATTCCTTCTTTATTGCAAATGTATGCTTTACTTAGGAGGAGAGATGTCATTGTATTTGAAGGACTGTTTGCTGGAGCTCAGAGCCAGCCCGGGGCAATGTATTATTGATAAATCCATTTTCTTGTATAATCACCACTTCATGTTTACAACATTCCACAGGCTCCCCTGTAACCTCCTTGAGGTCTCCCTGGACAAGAGGACTGCCGTCCACACTGTCCAGAAAAAGCAGCCCAGTTCTTACAAGTTAGCTTTTGCAGTGCAAGTTCCAAGGTCATTTGACAAGCCTTTCTCACAGGAACCACGGCATGCAGGTGACGTGTAGCTGTCGTGCCCGAGATGTTGTAAAACTCTTAGGCCCACTCCATACATTTGTGTGCACTGAAAGTGCTGCTGTTCAGAAGCAAAAAGCACCGTGTCTTTGAGTGGAACGTGGAGGGTCTGATGGAGCGACTGCACAAAGACTTATTTAAATGTTATTTGTCTCCACATTCATTTCTTTGCTGGCGACAGAGGGGTCAGCTAAGGACCTTTGTGTCCAGCTCATTTCAGTAAAGCACCGTCGTGCTTTTCTCCTTCCATTTGTACTGTGGAGAGTTGTCGGTTGGTTTCTTGGCTTGTTTTTGCTTTCTTGTTGTGTGTGGACTTGGGGTCTGTTTGCACAGTGGGGAGGTCGGGAGGGGCTCTACTGGTTAATGTGAGGTGAGAAAAATGCATGGTGTACTGTTGCAGGGTGCTCAGGAATCTCTCAAGTGTTTGAATAAACACATACCACACTAATTTAAAAGGAAAAGAAAAAAAAACAGGAACCAAAAAATACAGAGGCTAGCTTAGCAAAAAGACAAACAATGCACTCTGAGACCTGGAAAGCAGGCATGTCCCGCGCATTCCTCATACTTCCTTTTGGCCTAATGGGTCCTGAGCCCCATGCTTTGTCTGCTGATTAACTGTTCTGTTCATTGACCAGCCGCTAATTGCGTGTCCCTTAGAGTTACTCTACATTACTGTAAGAATTAATGAGACACAATCACAGCTCCCAGAAACCTCAGCCCGGCCAATTGCAAAGCCCTCCAACTGAATTAGAGCTCTCCAAGAGAAAAGAAGGGAAAATGAGTGAATTGTTCACAGGAAGCAGAACGTTTTTTGTTTAAAAATTTTTGTATTTATCTGAAGTTGTTTCATAATTAGGCCCAGGGGTGAGGGAAAGGGAAAAAGAGGAAGAATGCACAGAGGACAGGGAGGACTGGCTGTTACTGGGAAACAGTGGGGGCAAGGAAACATGTTTTATGCAGACAGAGAAAAAAAGAAGAAAACCTTGAATGAACCAAATTCAATGCTACAATTAAAAATAACATATAAAGCCAATAACAAGTGGTGGCTTAAATAGAACATGTACTACACCTGGAAAATCAGAATTAAAAACATGCTTTAAGTCTTAGCTTTCATATAAATGGCTTTGCCCAAAGTAAGCAAAATTCCAATGTACGTTGATTTTCCTCAGCTATTGTGATTTACTATTCATTAGAACTGAGGGCTTATTGGCCAAGATTTATGGAAGGGTTGGAAATGGCCAAAGGGCTGTTGGTTCTTGGGCTAGATAGCAAGGAGAAGAGAGCAAATTTTTTTCCAATTAAAAAAAAGGTTTTTTTTTTTTCTTTTTTCTTTTGAGTGTGGAAACAACCCAAGACACTTTAAAGCTTTTCTGAAACTCTTTTTTGGATTTGATGATTTTAAGGTTACTTTGTCAAGAGTCAGATAAAAAAAATCCACTTACCCTAAAAATATATTTACACACACACATACACACACACACACACACACACACACACACACATAGAGTATACATATGTCATAGCAATAGCAGAGAGAAAGAAAATGGGGTAGCAGATAGCTAAATGGTAGCTAAAGACAGAAACTGAGAGATAATAGTTAATTAGACAGATT
The DNA here is from genome assembly GCA_004027295.1 of Dolichotis patagonum. Taxonomy (NCBI): domain Eukaryota; kingdom Metazoa; phylum Chordata; class Mammalia; order Rodentia; family Caviidae; genus Dolichotis; species Dolichotis patagonum. The sequence goes on along the minus strand of PVJX010002141.1, from coordinate 15,414 downwards.
AACAAAATTAGGATCATGTTCTCAGTCAAACCAATGGAATCTCTTCAAACCTCAACTCAGTTCTAGAACTGCGCTTTGGTATAGTAAGAGAGTAAAGAGAATGCCATCTGCTCAGGCTCACGGCTGAAGATGTCACATACATAGAAACGAAAAGCTTTCAGGTGTGTGAAGGAGTAGCAGAGGCTTCTTAAGGGAGACACACACATGTACAAACACATACCACGAAAGTGAACATCTGTGTTTTTGGCAGCTAAAACAACAATCAGAGCCACAGAAAAGCACAGTACACATATGTTGAATCTCTTGACATGTATCAGAAGCCAGAAGAGATGCTTTGTGTCTGGGTTTCCACTGAAAGTCTTGTGTGTAAGGTAGGAGACTCAGGGATAGATCACTTGCAAAACCCATGGGAAGCCCGGAATTCTATCTCCAGCACCACAGAAAGAAGAAAAAAAATCTTGCCACAGAAACAGGAGAAAGAGCTATGGGTGAAGTTCAAGCACTATTTAACCAAATGACTGCTAGGTTCTCAGCAGTGGCATCTCGCACACATCTGGTCCATTCCCTCTGGCTGGGGCCCTCAGACCGTATCTTCCTCCTCCCTTGTGGAATTCACTTACCCTCCTCTGCCTCTCAAATCTTATCCTCTCTTCAAGGCCAGCTCTTTCACACACCTACCTCCCAATCCATCCTCCCTTCAAAGGAAATTCTCTCTCTGACATTGCAAGCACGTACTGCTTGTACCAACTTGTACCAAACATTTGTCACTTAATCACAGGCAGTATCAAATGCCTGGGTCTAGTCTAGACTACAAATTCCTTGTGGAAAGATGAACTAACTTCCCCCTCCACTCTCAGGGCACTTAGCAGTGTCTTGGGTACCTTGTGGGAGATTAATAAATATCTAAGGGGGAAAAGAAACCACAAACAAATGAATCAGCACAGAGAAAGGTAACTGGTATGAAAAAAGTAGGAAAGAAACAGGGATCATCTGACCTGCTAAGCAGTTTGGGAACAGAGGTTTGGGACAGGGTCAGGGAATAGGCTTAAGACAGGGCCTAATATTTTGCTTTGTTTTTTCATTTATTTTTATTTTTTATTTTTGGATCCTCCTGTCTCCCCCAACTGGGCCTTGCTCTGTGTGTGTTGGGGTGTGTGCTTTTGAAAGAGTTTAAGGGGACAGGGCTCCCTCTGGATTTGCCGAACCAGGACCCCTTCCAGGCAGGATGCTACCAGACGAGCCAAGAATTGAGAGGGGAAAAGACACCGATTTAGATCCCAGAGTTTGGGGTCGCTATGAAAAGGCAAGGAGCAGCCAATGAAAACATCCAAGGACAATGCCTTTCCCAGCTCCTAAGAATAGATGTGGGGGAGTCTGTGGAGACAGCAGGGTGAGCCCAGTCTGCACGCTCAGTCCGCCCCATCCGTGTATTCAGCATCTTCACAATCGTGGATTGAAAATACTCAGGAAAGAAATGCGTCTGCACAGCAGCAGCAGCCATGGGTTTTGTTGCTTGTTGTTAGTCTCTATCCCATGCGCTATAACAGCTCTCTAGCATTTACCCTATAATAGGTGTCGTGAATAATCCAGAGGTGATTTAGTGTATGGCAGAATCTGCATTACTAATATGTACACACATACAAAATATATAGGTATGTGCTATAGGTACACACTACATGCATATACTATCTCATCTTTTTCTTTTTCTTCTATTCTTTTTTTCCAGGGCCTTTGCCCTGAGGTAGATCACTAAACCCTTTTTAATAGATATTTAATAGATATTGTCTTTTATTTACAACATTAGTCATAGTCAAATTCTTTTTATTAGTGCATGTTTGTGGTGCATCATGGGGAAACTACATGCTCCAAACACGTCTTAATCCTTTTCTTCTGCCCTCTTTCCCTCCCTCCAACCCTTCTACCCCTCTCTATTTGTAAAAGCTATATTTCCATTTTTTTTCCTCCTTATTTTAAGTATCTTTTGCTTCCTTTCCTCTCCCTTCCCCCCATCTTGGCTCTCTTCCCATTTTAAAAAACTCTTCCTACTTCCTAGTATCTGTCATCTATTTTGTTCCTTATTTATACTTTGGGCTTTTCATACAGGAGAAACAATACAATATTTTTACTTATGTGTCTAGAATATTTCACTTAAGATTATGGTCTCAAGGTGCATCCATTTACCTAAAAATGCCTCACTAAGTTGCTAAATTACCTAAACTAGATTCTAACTTGCAATTGTACTGCGTCAGCCTCCCAGAATGCAGGGATAACAGGTGTGTACCATCACACTTGGCCTTTTGCAATTTTAGTCAAAGGATTTGAGCACCCATGGGTTCTATATCCTCTGTGGGTCCTGCAATCAGTCTTCCATGGATACTGACTTGCTCCTAATTGTGATTAGGGGAAGATGGCACTGGGAAGACAGATAAAGAGTATAAAAAAGGCCAAAAGGCAAGTAGAACACAGCTCCTGCTCTCTTAGGAAGGTACAGATAGATCCCTTCACAGCTTGTGAACTTGCTGGATGAAACGAGTTTTCAAACAGTGGCAGGAATGGTTATAAACACCAGAGCTACACTAAGGACTAAGGCTTGGGCTGGCTAAGAGAGCAGTCTGCATTAGTTTTCTCTCCAAACATTAATATATACACAGTTTCTCAATCTGGTTCAGGAAAAAATAACCTTAAATAAATCTGAAAGTTAGACGAGTTTTAGCAAGGAGAGCAGGAAAACAAATGGTTATATTTGTATCAGTCAGTGTTTTACTAGAGAAGCAGCTATAACGGAAGATGCACAGATGGGTAAGAAGTTACGAGGTTGGCTTACCAGGGTCACTCACGGAGTCAAATGAGGAAGAATGCTCACGGCGTCTGAACACTGGAGATGGATGAATTCAGCTGAAGGTCTGCATCTCACCGCAGTGTCCCCTGCAAGTACATTTTAGGAGGCAGAGAGATTTGCGATAGAAGGCTGAAGAGTATATCAGAAGCCAAAGAGTCTACCCTGAAAGCTGAAGAATCTACCCCAGAAAACTGAAGGATCCGTACTGGAAGCCAGATGCAATCCAAGTCAAGGCACAGACTGGAGCTCCTCCAAAGTACAGAAGCAGATGCCTCCTCCCTCTTTTCCCCTTTATACCATCCAGGTGACAAGTGGCCCCAGGGTGGATCTTCTATATCACCCTGGGTGTATGTATAAGGTGTAGAATTGCTGAGCCAATTTAGCTAAACTTGTAAACTTCTTAAAGTGACACAATCAATGCACCATTACAGTATTCTTTCCTGTCAGGTGCCTAGAAAAACAGCACAGGAATTAGGAATGAATAAACACAGAAAGAAGAACAAGAACACAGGTGAGAGAAGTAATGAAAAAGTGCAAAGCCAAACATTCAGATTGTGAGATATAGATTGTCAAAATAAATTTTCACTTTTCACCAGATTTGAGCATATTATCAGCACTGCCAGAATTATCAATTTTATAACTTTGGGGATCTCGTGTCAAAAGTCATGTAAATTCTCAGGTAAATTAAGCTTTGTGAAGTTATATTTCCAGTTAGGTTCATTTACTAAAGGCATTTACAGAACTATGTCTGCCAAACCCAGAATGAAATTGAATATATCACTTTCTCCAGTTACTCTAGAAAGTCTACTAATTTAATTTCTTTAAATTTTTATTCAAGAAAAAACAAGCTAGGCATAAAAGTATGTTTGAACTATCAAGACAGTAAAGAACTTACCTAGAAAACACATTCATTATATGTTGTATTTAAAAAAACAAAAATATCAAAAATGTTCAATATAACCAGTATTATATTTATATACAATATTATTAGATCAATGTATAAATCTTAAAAGTAAGATTATTTTACAAATCAAACTGACGTAAGAAGATGGACAATAACCAGTGGTGATCAATAAAAGGATAAGCTACTAAAATTGAAAACATGTGTGTCCTTTAAATCAGCAATTCACCTTAAATAATTTCTCTTAAGAAAATCCTCTGAATGTACTAAAACAAATTTTTCAGCAATGTTTCTAAAAATGAAAAAATTACAAGTAACATAGATATTCAACAATAAACAATGGCTGATTAGTAAAATAAATAATGAAATACATTTTGATGAACTTATGATCTATATAAACTAACCAAAATGTACAAGATATCATCAGCGAGTCCAGAATAATATCTGTGATATAGTAATATTTATCAATCAAAATCACAGTTATAACAATTTCAGCATACATTAAAAACCTGAAGGAAGAATACAAGTTACCAAGCTCCACAAAGGAATGACATCGAGATAAGAGAACAAGATACTGTTAATTTCCATGCTACACATTTTTGTACTTTTTTGAGTCCTTTAGTAATGAGCATATGTTATTTGTAAAGGCAGAAAATCAGTTTTAAAAAATAAATAGCAAACGCTTTAACACTCCTGAATTTATTTCCCAGTAAAGATGAGCAATTCTACTACTAAAAAGCATATAAAATATTTCTTTCCCTCTAACAATGAAGTTACATTACAACACATAACTTATTAACTGACCAGATCCTTTCTCCAATGCTCCAAACTTAAAATGGTTAATTTCCGCATCTGTCGTTAGTTAATTTCATCATCCTTCATATTTTTAAAAATTCCACAAGACATTTGTAACTATATTCAAGAAAGATGAAAATAATGTTAGAATTACTAACTAGGGAGGAGACTTTTAAGGTATTACACCAAAGCCACAATCCATAACCAAAATAACTGATAAATTGGACTTCTGTAAAATTAAAATCTTCTGCCCTGTGAAAGGCAATCTCAAGAGAATAAGAAGATAAGCCACAAAGTAGGAAAAAATATTTGCAGAAGGCATGTTTGATACTGGACTGTTAACTGAAAATTCAACAATAAGAAAAAGGACAGCCCAATTAAAAAAGAAGCCAAGACCTAAACAGATACATCACCAAAGAAGATATCAATATAGCAAATAAATGTATGAAAAGTAGTTCAATGTCATAAATCATTAGAATCTGCAAATTAAAACACGAGTTACCACTCTACTCAGGTTAGAATGACTAACACACAAAGCACTAACCACACCAAGTGCTAGTGAGGATGAGGAGGAAAAGCGACTCAATCATTTCCAGTGAGAATGTGAGATGGCAACATCACTTTGGAAGGTAGATTGGCAGTTTTCCACAAAACTAATACACTTTCATCATACAACCCACCAATCCCACTCCTTGCTGTTGACTCAAAGAAACTGAAAACTTATAAAAACTAGCACACAGTTTTTAACAGCTTTTTTCTTCATAATTGCACAAACATGGCAACTACTAAGATGTCCTTCATTAGGTTAATGGTTAAATAAACTGTAGTTTGCCCAGACAATGAAATATTACTTGGCACTAAAAAGAAATGAACAATTAATCTCTGGGACAACATTTAAATGCATATTACTGAGCAGGTGAAAGAAGCTAATCTGAGAAGGCTATATGACTCAGTTGTATGATGTTCTAGAAAAGGCAAAATTATGTAGACAGTAAGATGCATGACCTCCAGGGCTTTGAGGGAGGGAAAGATGAACAAGGAGAGCACAAGGGAATTTTAGGACTGTGAAACTATGCTAAACATAACTACAATGGTGGAGACACGTCATTATACCTGTGTCTACATCCACAGAAGGTACAGCAACGATGCAGCCTGTGGACAGTGGGTGACAGGAGGGCACTCACAAGTTACAGCAGTGTACCACTCTGGTGCAGGGTTTCAGTCATGAATGTGCTCAGACATGCCCAGGGCAAGGGCCATGTGGAACCTTGACTTGCCACTCACTTGGGCTGTGAACCTCAAACTGCTCCTAAAGATGAAGTTTATCAGTTTTTAAAATGAACGAGATCCTCACTATTCTATACTATAGAAATTTCTCCCTGTGTCACAGTTAAAATAAGCCTTCAATCATAGTGGAATCATAATTAGAATTTGTCTCTAAATTTACTTGTAAATTCAATCATTTTGAGTTTAATATATTATCTCTGAAATATTAATTTCACATGCAGTCTAATTTAATCAATAATTTAAATTATAAAACCATGGTACAAATATAGTAGCATCTAGCAATATACCACAGATTAGAATTAGAAGTCATCCTTTCTCCTGTTTGTGAGTTTAGGAGCCCTGAAAATACAGGACACCCAGTAACTCAGTAGTAACATGTGAGAAGAAACACATCTATTGCAAAACTTGAAATAGAATGATTTTTGTTGTTGTTGTTCTTGTTCTTGTTGTGTGTGTGTCTGACCATGCACTAAAGTTAAAATGAATCAAAGGTCCAAATATTAAAACAAAAATACTACATCTGCTGGAAGAGAGAACAGGTAGAACTCTTGAAGACATAGAGTAGGCAAAGACTGAGCAAAACTCCAACTGCATGAGAAATTTCACAAAGAATCAACAACTAGGATTGCATCTTTTTAAAAAGCTTTTCCACATGAGAAGAAATCACCAACCAAGTGAAGGAATAACCCACAGAGTGAGAAAGAATTTTATCAGCTATTCCATAGACAAGAGACTAACATCAAGAATATAGAAGGAATTCAAAAACATCATACTTCCTAAGAGTGTAGACTAGGGCAACTATTATGGAAATCAGTGTGAAGATTCCTCAAACAACTAAAACTAGAGGTTCCATTTGACCTGGTTACTCCCCTTCTTGATATCTGCCCAAAAGAATTAAAAGTACTGTGCCACAGCAATATATGCACACTCGTGTTTATAGCAACAGAGTTTGTAATAGCTAAATCTTGGAAACAGCCCAAATGCCCATTGACCGATGAATGAACAAAGAAGATGTGGTTTGGTTTTTTTAATACATTGGAGTAGTGCTCATCCATAAAGAAGAACAAATGAGATATTTCTGAGTAAATGGATGCACCTTGAGACCATAGTCTTAAATAAATTGGACACATGTGATTAAATATCACATTGTTTCTCTGATGTAAACCAGAAGTGTAAATAAAGACCAAAATGTATGATAGATATTGTGAAATAGGAAGAAAATATTCAAATGGGAAGGAGAACAAGAAAAGGGTGAGAAGAAAAGAAGAAATGGAAAAGAAAAATGAGAAAAGGTAAAAAAAAACAGAGACAATGTTTTTGTAAATAAGGAGGGGGAAGGGGTTGAATGGAAGGGAAGGGAATGGGGAAAAAGGAAGATCAAGATACATGTTGTGCAGGTACAAATTTCCTATGATGAATGTGATCATTATATATATCTAAAATGTACCAGTAAACTTAATGGAAAAAAAGTATTGCTGAATTCCATCTACAATTGTTGCTGTATTTAATGACCTTTATAAATTTGTATAATTTATGGCTTCATTTTTATAGGTTTTCTTTTCAATTAAACAGAAAGAAAGGACTAAATGAGTCTAAGGACACAGAGCTAGAAAATGCTAGAATTGTGACTTTTAGTCAAAATCTATGACAAGCCTACTGTATCAATTATCCATCTATTTGAATTTAAAATACAAAATATTTCTACCTGAAATATTTGTATTATTGCTTACATCTCAATTTACTCTTTTTTCTCAAGGAATGGAAAATCTGCAATTACTAGCACAGTAATCAAATATAGCATAACTTTTCCATGAAAGATTAAGAAACTCAGGCCGGGGGTTTAGCTCAGCAGCATAAGTGCCTGCTTGGCAAACACGAGGTCATGAGTTCGATTCCCAGCACCAAAAAAAAAAAAAAAATTAAGAGACTCTATAAAGTAATTCATAGGGGCCTGAATTCAGTCCTGGGAGCCGAATGTGTGCAAGCTGAATCCCTGCGCACAGGGAAGCTTTGGAATTTCGCTCCCACGCAGTAAGACCATGCCTAGGGTCCCAAATCACCAGAGGACACTCCAGAGGTCCTAACAGGCCTAACTGGGCCATGGCCAGTGAACTCCAAGTGGCTAGCAATTGCTTGCAGTCTGCCCCAGGAGCAAAAAGCAGGCCAGGTGATTCCCAGTGCCCTGGGGAAGTTTTGGAACATCACTTGAAAACCGGAAATATAGGAAAATGACAAAATGGAAGAGCAAAATGCAATCTCAAACTTCCAGCCCAACCCAAGCAAGCCTAGATGACATAGACACAGAAGAAAATATAATCCATACACCTGAAATTCCTGAAATAATAACAAGTGAAGTACAGAAACAGCTTAGGGAAGCTATAAAAGAACTCACATCAAAAATAGTCTCACAGGTAAAAGAAGAAATGTTAAATGTAATGAAAGAAAAGCTGAACACATCTAAAGAAGACATAGTTTAAAAATTAGAGGAACAATGCAAAAAGATGGAATCTCTGAATGAACAATATAATAAACAAGCAATTCATGAAGCAGATTCAAAGAGATATACAAGAAATTAAAAATTCCATCAAAAGTTGGCAAAACCACCTCAATGAAAGTGAATATAGAATTTCAGACCTTGAAGACAAGATTGCAGCTAGTGAATAGGAAAGGAAAGGTCTTTTAAAAATAACTAGGAACCAGGAAATAACAATTCAACAACTGCAAGATGATGCAAACAAAAACAACATAAGACTGATAGGTATAAATGAAAAGGAAGGTGACAATGCACATGATATCAAGAGGCTATTTACAGAAGTAATAGCTGAAAATTTCCCAAACATGAGAATGGAAACTGACATACAGATCAGTGAAGCATATAGAACTCCAAATAAACATAACCAAAAGAAAACTACACCCAGACATATAATAATCAACATCGCAGAAATCCAACATAAGAACAGAATATTAAAAGCTTCTATAGAGCAGAGACAGATCACCTATAAAGGAAAGCCTATCAAAATCACAGCAGACTTCTCAACCCAAGCAATGAAGTCAAGAAGAGCATGGAGTGAAGTATTTCAGATCCTAAGGAAAATGACTTCCAACCCAGACTTATGTACCCTGCAAAACTGTCCTTCAAAATAGATGGAGAAATAAGACACTTCCATGACAAAGAACAGCTGAAAAACTACATGATCACCAAACCAACCCTGCAAAGAATACTGAAAGACATTCTAGGCATACATAGGAAAAAAACCACTAAGCAAGGCAAACAATTAAACAGAGTGGAAAGGTAAAGAATCAACAGCAGAAAGATAATATGTCAAATGTAAACCAATATATATCAGTTATAACCATTAATGTAAATGGCCTCAATTCACAAATTAAAAGAAACAGACTGGCAGAATGGATCAAGAAACAACATTCAACCATATGCTGTATACAGGAAACCCATCTAACCCAAAAGGAAACTCATAGATTGAAAGTCAAAAGATGGAAAAAAATACTCCATGAAACAGGATCCCCAGAAATAGCAGGGGTAGCTATTCTGTTTGCAGACAATGTGAACTTCAAACTAAGAATGATCCAAGAGATAAAGAAGGTCACTACATACTAGTTAGGGGAAAACTTGAAGAGGAAGAGATAACAATCTTAAATATATATGCACCAAATTCAGGAGCACCCAGCTATACAAAACAAATATTAACAGAAATGAAAAATCAAATAAGCAATAACACAATTATAACAGGAGACCTTAACACACCATTGACACAAAGGGACAGATCAACTAGACAGAAAATCAGCAAAGAAATAACAGAACAGAACACAATCATACCTGTGAACAAATGGACTTGGTAAACGTATACAGTGTTCCACCCAACATCATCAGAATATACTTTCTTCTCAGCAGTACATGGGACATTCTCTAAAATAGACCATATACTAGCCCACAGAACACAGTAAATGCAAAAGAACTGAAATTATCCTATGCATGTTATCATATCATAGTGCCATGAAATTAGAAATTAATGACAAAAGAATCTGCAAAAACCCCACAAACATGTGGAAATTGAATAATACACTCCTGAGTGATCAGTGGGTTACAGAGAAAATTAAAGAAGAAATTAAACAATATTTGCAGTCAAATGAAAATACAAATACATCTTACCAGAACTTGTGGAACACAATGAAAGCAGTCCTCAGAAGAAAATTTATTGTGGTGAATTCACACATTGGGAAAACAGAATGAACACAAATAAACAATCTGATGCTACACTTGAAAGATCTAGAAAAAGAAGAGCAAGCCAAGACCAAAGCCAAAAGAAGGGAGGAAATTATAAAGGTCAGAGCAAAAATCAATGCAGCAGACACTAAGAAAACAATACAAAGAATCAATGAATCAAAGAGTTGGTTCTTTGAAAGAATAAATAAAATTTATAAGCCCCTAGCCAACCTTATCAAAAAAAGGAAAGAAAAACACTCAAATTCACACAATAAGGAATGAAAAGAGTGAAATCACTACAGACCCTGTGGAAATATAGAAGATCATCAATACCTATTTTGAAAACCTCTACTCTCATAGGCTTGATAACACAAAACAAATGGACAGATCCTAGAAACATGAATTACCAAAGCTGGGTCAAGAAGATATAAATCTGCTAAATAACCAAATTTCAATTCACAAAATTGAAAATGTAATTAAATCCTTACCAACAAAGAAAAGCCCAGATCCAGAAGGATTCACTGGAGAATTTTATAAGAAATTCAAAGAAGATTTAATGCCAACACTCTTCAAACTCTTCAATGAAATTTAAAGGAAAGTAATTCTCCCTAACTCATTCCTGGAAGCAAATATTACTCTAATACCAAATCCTGAGAAAGACCCAACCAAAAAAGAGAACTACAGGCCAATCTCCCTAATGAATATAGATGCAAAAATTCTCAATAAAATTTTGGCAAACAGAATGCAGCAAATCATCAAGAAGATTATACATCATGACCAAGTGGGGTTCATCCCAGGAATGCAGGGATGGTTCAACATAAGCAAATCAATAAATGTAATCCACCATATCAATGGAACCAAAGATAAGAACCACATGATCATTTCTATAGATGCAGAAAAAGCTTTTGATAACGTCCAACACTTATCATGATGAGAAACTTACAGGACATTGGAATAGATGGTCTTTACCTCAATATGATAAAAGCCATCTATGACAAACCAACAACCAACATCAAATTAAACAGCCAAAAACTGAAAGCCTTTATCGTAAAATCAGGAACAAGACAAGGATGTCCGTTATCACCACTCCTATTCAATATAGTGCTGGAAATACTAGCCAGAGCAATTAGTCAAGAGAGAGAAATAAAAGGAGTAAAGATAGGAAAAAAAGAAGTTAAATTATCATTATTTGAAGATGACATGAGACTCTACATAGAAGACCCCCAAAACTCCATTAAAAGATGCCTAGGTATAATAAATAAATTCAGTAATGTAGATGGATACAAAGTCAACACTAAAAAATCAATAGCATTCCTATACACTAACAACAAAGCCACTGAGAGAGAAATAAGAGAAGCCACACTCTTCATAATAGCATCCAAAAAAAATGAAATATTTAGGAATTAATCTAGCAAAAGAAGCAAAAGATGTATTCAGGGAAAATTACAATACCCTGAAAAAAGAAATCGAAGAGGACCTCAGAAAATGGAAAGATATCCCATGTTCATGAATAGAAAGAACAAACATTGTGAAAATGGCCATTATTCCAAAACTTTTATACAGATTTAATGTAATCCCAATCAAAATACCACTAGCATCCCTCACAGATCTAGAGAAATCACTCCTAAAATTCATCTGGAACCAGAAGAGACTTAGAATAGCAAAGGCAATTCTAAGCAACAAAGGCAAGGCAGGAGGCATCACAATCTTGACTTGAAGTTATACTATAAAGCTACTGCAATAAAATCAGCATGGTACTGGAATAAAAACAGACCTGAAGATCAATGGAATAGATTAGAAGATACAACTACAATGACACACTCAGCCACCTTAACTTTGATAAAAGGGCCAAACACATCCCACTGGAAAAATAGTCTCTTCAATAAATGGTGCTGGAAAAATTGGCTTTCCATGTGCCAAAAACTAAAACTAGACCCATGTCTATCTCCATGTACTAAAGTCTAAATGTCTAAATGGATAAAAGATCTAAATATTAAAATAAAACACTAAATTTGTTGGAAGGCAAAGTAGGTAGAAATCTTGAAGACATAGGGGTAGGTAGAGAATTCATGAAGAAAAATCAAACTGCATGCCAAATAATTCACAGCATCAGTAACTCAGATCACATCCTATTAAAGAGTTTCTGCATGTTGAAAGAAATGTCCAGCATAGTGAAAAAGAAAACCCACAAATTGGGAAAAAATCTTAGTGAATGGTCCCTCAGATAAAGGACTTCTGTCCAGAACATATAAAGAATTAAAAAAAATCAGATCCCTCAAATTCAAAGACCCATTCCAAAAATGGGCATCTGAGATGAATACATAGTTCTCAGATGAAGAAATACAAATGGCAAATAAATACATGAATAAATGTTCAGCATCATTGGTCATTAGAGAAATGTAAATTAAAATCACACTGAGATTCCATCTCACCCCAGAAAGAATGGCCAGGATAAAAAAATCTACCAACAACAAATGCTGGAGAGGCTGTGGGGAAAAAGGAACTCTTCTGCACTGTTGGTGGGAGTGTAGACTGGTGCAACCATTGTGGAGGTCACTCTGGAGATTCCTCAAAAAGCTGGGATTGGAGGTCCCATTTGACCCAGCTATTCTACTTCTAGGCATATTCCCAGAACTGAAAACATCATACCACAGTGATATATGTGCACCCATGTTTATAGCAGCACAATTTGTAATAGCCAGATCTTGGAAACAACCAAAATGGCCATTGACTGAGGAGTGGATAAAAAAAGATGTGGTATTTTTATATAATGGAATACTATACAGCTATAAAGAATGATCACATTGAGATATTTATAAGTAAATGAATGCAACTCGAGACCATACTTTTTTTTTGGTACCAGGGATCAAACTCACAACTGTGTGCTTGCTAGGCAGGTGCTTATGGCACTGAGCTAAATCCCTGACCCTCAAGACCATACTCATAAGTGAAATAAATCAAACTCACATGTAAATACTGCATAGTCTCTCTAGTATAAGAAATTCTAGGAGTATATAAGATACAAAAAACTCAATAAATAAATATAATTAAAGGATAAGAATCTGCTTAAAGGTGAAAAATTAATATCTCGGGGAAAATGAGGAAAGGGAAAAGAAAAAATATCTAAAATTATATAAACATACTTAGGATAGCTAAGATGATTGTGCTACAAATTCTATAAGTTCTTGGAACAAAAAATTAACATTTGTAGGACTGGAACAATTGTGTGTATTATTGTATGGTGATCTGAGGAACTCTTGAAGATCATTGTGCAAAATAACAACCCTAGTTATGCTCCTACCAATTTGTTTTGAAGGTCTATATTGTCAGTGTTCTGGGTTCTTTGCTATTGTTATTTATTTGTCTTTTTTATTTCGTGTTTTTTCTAGGAATTTCTTTCATTTTGTTTTGTTCTGTTTTTCCCTCTAATACAGAAAGGATAGGTATCCATGTAGAGACTCATACATGCATAGAACTTCTCCTAAACAGTTTATGAGAATCAATTATATAATGCATGATGAAATGAACAGCTACTATGAAGAAAAAGAGATACTAAGGTACCCAGTGCTGATTCCATAGTGTCATGCTGTGAAATCCAGCAATACAATTATTCTGTGTTCACAGTGATTTTAGTCTGTTTTGTATTGTTTAATTTCAACATACATGAAGCTATGGACAGCTATTTTGAAGAGAACGAGAAACATTATGGCAGCCATTGTTGACTTCCCTGTTGTCTGGTTTTGAAGACCTAAAATGCCTTCATCATCCTGTTCTGATCAGTTTAATACTATTTTGTTTTGTATGAATTCATTGTGTGTGAAGATATGGACAACTGTTTAGAAGAAAACAAGAGACAATAATAGACAGTAAAGATCTCCGGTTGTTTTGCTTTGAAATCTGTGTCTCTTATATTGTTTTCTTCGGATCTGTTTTGTTATGTTTAATTTTACCCTCTTTAAAATAAAATTTAGAAAAAAGAAAAAATAAAGTAATTTATATGGTGAAGTCAGAGGTGGTATCTTTGCACAACTAGCCCTAACACAAAGCCCATAAATACTGATAACATTTCATCCAAAAGAATCTCAGAAAATTACATCAGTTTTCTGACACACACTGTCTCAAAGCAAATCCTGGTCTCTCTGTGCCCCCTCCATGGTCTGAGCCTGTCTCTCTTGAAAACACAGAAGGAAAGGTTGCCAGTGACCTGGGTCCTCATGACTGGTGGACTCCCTCCTGCAAGTCCACGACGGAGATTCTTCGCCCTGCACAGCTGTCTCACCACCCAGGGCCATCACCTCTCTGCCCAGGCCTCCCATCTTCAAACTTGTCACTTCCCAAAGTGCAAGAAAGTCCAGTTCCCCCACTCTTATGTACTGCCATCCCCAAACCACCATCCCCCAAAAACTCATTTCTACTTTCTACTGTGATCTTCCTTCAGTTGTTTCCATGGGATAGTCTGTGTCATGTCATTCATCTCATTTTAAACGAACTGTCTTAGATCATCAACCTGTTGTATTTTGGTCTCTTTCTCCTTTCAGTTTATGGGTTCTAGCTATACCACACCATTCTTTCCTTTACACCTATCTACCAATCTAAGCATCCAAGCCAACACAGACTACATGAACTACCCCGCTCAAAGACATGCCCAACAAATTCTAATTTATTAATGACGACAGTAGTTCAAATTTTTATTTCCACCTCAGCTTCTACCATCATGATTGCACAGTATTGTTCTCTATGCAGAGAAGTTCCACTTTCAGATCGGACGAGAACACTCTTGTTATAGCAAAAGACAGAAGATAAACAGAGCATGTTATTAATACTCAGTAGCTCCAACATCATATAAATAAATTAAATTCAAGAGGAATGACCCCTTCATAGATAAGCAATGCTCAGGAACTTCTTCCATATTTGGCACCAAATACTTAGTATGGATGGGGTGAACAAAGATAGGGTGGGGATATGCAGAAGCTAGGCAGACTCGTAACAATCAGGCTGGTCTAATAGTGAATTCTGAAAAAGCTCTCTATGGTGTTCAAGGAACAGAGAATATAGAATAAATGGATAATTTATTATAATCAATATGCTTATGTGATTATGAGTGAAAAGAAGTCCCAAGAAAGCCAATAGTATAGTTTTACATGGATCCAAGTCCTGGAACCAGGACAGCCAGTGGTACAGAGGCCCAGTCTCAGTTCAGTCCAAAGTCAGGAGAAAACCTAGCTCCAAGAATCAGACAGAGAGAGGGAGTTCTTTCTTAGCCTTTTTCTTCTACTCAGACTTTCAGTGGATTGGATGAGGCCTAGCCACACTGGGAGGCAATCATGTACCAGGCTTTTGAGGCAATCAAAGACAAGGGACACAGGAGAT